>VSMD01056391.1:0-24773 GCA_008750895.1 Mirza zaza
AGGTTTGAACTTTTGTTAAGATTACTAAACAACAAGGCCGGGCTCGGTGGCTCAAGCCTGTAATCCTAGCTCTCTGGGAGGCCGAGGTGGGCGGATCCTTTGAGCTCAGGAGTTCGAGACCAGCCTGAGCAAGAGCGAGACCTCGTCTCTACTATAAATAGAAAGAAATTAATTGGCCAACTAATATATATAGAAAAAAAATTAGCCGGGCATGGTGGCGCATGCCTGTAGTCCCAGCTACTTGGGAGGCTGAGGCAGCAGGACTGCTTGAGCCCAGGAGTTTGAGGTTGCTGTGAGCTAGGCTGACGCCACGGCACTCACTCTAGCCTGGGCAATGAAGTGAGACTCTGTCTCAAAAAAAAAAAAAAAAAAAGAGATTACTAAACAACGAATACTTAGTACTCTCATTAGACCCACACTGTAACTACCACAATTCTAACCTAAGATACATTAATTGCTAGTGAAATTCAACATGCAACCTTGAAAGCTCTTTTCCTATATAAGTGAAAAGACGTGCAAAACAACTTTTAAAAATACGCTAAGATTTTTTTTAAAGCATCACATCATTACTGATGTGCATGTTGAACAGATATGCACATGACACACTGTGACTAGAGTACTAAGTTCTGTTACAAGGGTTAAAAAGCTTCATAGCACATGATGTACAATAAAACTCCAAACTATAATTAACAAAAAGAATGTCGACATTTTATAGACTAATAATATCAGGAAGCAATTTATCAAAACAAAATGGCATACCACAGAAGATGCTAGAAGCAGCAGTTTCAGTGTAAGATTTTCAAGCATTTCCTATTTTTAGACACATTTCAAATTTCAAATAATGCATATTTCTGGATTATCTTCCTTATAATTTTAGAAAACAGGAAAAGCAAAAATTCTCATTGAATGCTTAGCCTTAAGTTGATATACATAATACATCAATTAATATAATGGATTACTTCTAATTATCATTAGTTTGTTTTTTAAAAAAATTAAATCCCACAAATCTCAATTTACTTTTACTTAATGCAGCAGTTTCCCTAAGTTTTCAACAAAGTAGTTAAAAAAAAAAAAATAGGTTGGAATGGACAAAAACTTAACTTTTACAGTTTTAATTCATAGGACTGAATGGGTTAGATTTAAACTTTATTATTAGTACATCATTTTAAAGAAAACAAAAGCAAATTTATACTTTTGTCAGCAAGCATGGCTTTCCAAAACCATGTTAGATCCTTTATGGCCGATCACATATATATATATTTTAATGCTAACTAATATTTCTGAAAGCCCATAGCCCTGAAGTATTTGGCTTCTCACTTATGAGAGGATACTGGGATTAAGAGTTTTTTATTTTAGACTTTATACTACTCACTTCATCATACAAGTTTTTTAAAAATTTATTTCACAGTTTTTCTCCAGATAGTGCCACTAACGTCCTCAGTGAAATTTCAAATTTACTATGTCTGCAGCCCGTTAAAAGGACTGGGCCGTAGAGCTCTGGCCCCCACCCACCCCCCCAACCCTCGCCAAAATCGTCTTCCATGAAACCCGGTCCCTGGTGCTGGGGACCTTATGTAATGCAGACATTTTAAGGATAGTATCAATGTATAAAAGCTCTAACACTGAGTTACAGAAAGAAAATTCAAATAAACTAAATATCCCATTCTACTGAACTAATGAGAATTTATCATTCTTTAAAAAATAATAATTTAATAGATTTACTTTTTTTTTTTCTTGAGACAGGTTCTCACTCTGCTGCCCAAGCTGGAGTGCAGTGGCCCAATCATAACTCACTGCAGCCTCCAACTCAACTCACTGCAGCCTCCAACTCCTAGGCTCAGGTGCTCCTCCCTCCTGCCTCAGTTTCCCAAGTATCTAGGACTACAGGTGATCCCCACCATGCCCAACTAATTTTTTTATTTTTTGTTAAGACAGAGCCTCATTCTGTTGCCCAGTGATCTTCCTTCCTTAGCCTCCCAAAGTGCTGGGATTATAGGTGTGAGCCACCACGCCGGGTGAATAGTAAGATTTGTTTTTTAATAAGACAGGCTCTCCAAGTGACTTAACTCACGCATCTGCGGTATTATCTTTTCTATCCACTCAGGGTGATCATGAAGTTGTAAGACCCCTCCCCATTCAGTTATGGAAGGACTGATGACTTCACTACAGATGCAAATCTTGGATTAAAGTATTATACTCGAGACAATTTCTAAAAGCATACATTGCTTTTCTTCATTTCCAAGCAAAAGAAAATAGTACATTTCCAAATTTTCAAAGTCAGTAGAGCCAAGGATAGATGCTGGAATCCGTGACTCTTACAGGCACCCCTCACTGTGCACAACACTTTTGTTATACATTTTGATGTTGGGGTAAGTTCCAAAAAGCGTGCTGGCTTGTACTTACTTCACAAAATAATACTACCCCCCAGTTCTTACCCACCTACTACTCACCATTTTGAATCATGTAGTGCAAAATTTGTTCAATTACTGACACCACATAGCTGGCATCTTGTAAAACAGGCATGTAAGTATTCTCAGATGAAAATACCTCAAGCATTCTCATTGGAAGTGCAACATTCAAACTGTCATCATTACAGTTTTGCAGCAACCTGTAAAAATGGGGGGGAAAAAGCATTCCCTCAATTACTGCATGGCAAAGGTCACCAAAAGTTTCCCCAAATTACTCTCAGTCACAGTGGTAAGTACCTGAGCCACTCTGATCTAGTACTAGACCATCTCTGAAAACAGGCATATCTCAAAGATAGAGCAGTGATCAAACATTCTGTCAACCAGTTTGTAAGAGTCCTTGTGACGTGCCAAACAGCATGCTGGCACTAGGCTTACAGACGTGAGACATGGACACAAAGACTCAGATTACAGACAGTGTGAGAAGTGTTATAATCTACGGATTGTACCAAGAGAAACTACATCTAATTAAACTGAGGGAGAAACTTCTTAGAAAGTGAACATCATCTCCTTCAAAGATGACTTCAGGCCTTTCCATGCCTGCAGCATCCTCCACACAGAACAGACAGTGATAGATTTCTGGTCCTAAGTCATCTGTCATTTTGACTAAAGCCTCCCTTTCTGCCTATGAGAAGGATTACAGGCAGAATGGAAGGCCTAGCTGTCACAAAATTAAAGTCTTATTTAAAAACAGACACGTCTTTTCTTAAAATCAACTTTAGAGATACGTATTTGCACACATTAATCCACACCCACTCAACCTGGGCAGCACGCATCTAGACAGACACACCACGACCAGGACACAGAGCACAGCTGTCGCTCCCCCGGCTGTCTCCAGTCCGCCCTCCCTCTAAGCCAGTCACCTTGTGCACCTGCTATTACCCCTAGCCTTGTTTTCTGTCATTATAGAGTACGGTGCACTTTCTGCTCTTTTTATATGTAAGAAATTATCACATGGTATGGACTCGGTGTCTAGACTCCTTCACTCGGCATCTTTCTGAGATCCATCCACATATGTCCAAAACTTGGTCCTTTGTACTGCTGAGCAGTGTCCCACTGCACAGAAATACCAACTTTGGGTCATACAGTCACACGCTGACAGGTATGTGGGCTGCTCCAGTCTTCTGCTATTATGAAGAAAGCTACTACGGGCGTCCGAGGGCCAGCCTCTGTAGGGGCCGGGCCTCATTTCTCCTGGGTAAATCCCGAGGAGTGGAATCGCCAGGTTGCATGGCAGCCGTGCATGTGGCTTTCTAAGAAACCACCAAACTTACAGCAGCAGTACAGAGCACCCCGTTTGCTCCACATCCTCAACACTCGGAACGGACTTGTAGGACCCACCATGCTGACAGGCGTGTGGTTGTAGTCCACTGTGATCTGAATTTGTGTTTCCCTGGTCACTAATGACGATGAGCATTTTTCAAGCGTGTCTGCTCGAATCTTTTATCCAATTTTTTAACCAGGTATCAGTCTCTGAATAATATGGACAAACTGCCCTTACCCCATCTGAGGCTCCACCCTGTAACCCTGGAGCAACCCCTGTCCTCTCTTGGAAGCAACGTTTGTTCTAGTAATTCTTCCTTCTGTATCAAGATTCTCTCTCGGCTGGGCGCAGTGGCTCACGCCTGTAATCAGCATTCTGAGAGGCCGAGACGGGAGGATCGCTCAAGGACAGGAGTTCGAAACCAACCTAAGCAAGAGTGAGATCTGCCTTTTCTCTCCTACACAATCCACTCAACCCCATCCAGTGTTATGCACCCCCCAGTCTTCAAACTACTTCATCCTTCTCTGTGCTCACACCAAGCTGGTATCCATCCTCAACTCTTCCTTATCTGAAACCCCACGGCAGTGTCAGCAAATGCTGTCACCTCTCCAGAAGCAACCAACTGTGTGTCACCCTCTGCCATCCGCTCGGTGCAGGCCACCACCGCTTCCGGCTGGATTACCACCCTCCCTTGCTGATCCCTGTCTCTGCCCTCCCTCCCTGCAGTCCCTTTTCAACACGCTAGCCAGAGTGGAGTGAAAACATAAAGTGGAGGTGTGGGAGGGGCTGTTCTAGATGAAAGATTCATGATACTTTAAAGGTAATCTGTGGTCAAACAGACTCTGTTGAAAAAAAAAAAAGAATAAACAGCTATAAAACACATCATGAAGACAATAGGGGAATTTGCAAATAAACTGGGTATTAGACAAAGTGACTAAACAGAGCCATTTCTGAGTGAAATGGGTGCTGGTGCTGGTGCTGGGACTGTCAGAGCAGACTGCCAGCCCTTAGAATTAGCTAATGTATTAAGTCTTAAACAACTCTGTGGGTGTGATAATGGCATTACGCTTTATCTTCCTCTTGAGAGGGAGATGGAAGTATTTGGGGAGTGGGAGTGTCTATGTTCCTTTGCAATGATTCAGCAAAATACTAGCAATGGTCAACATATTAAAAACTCTTAAAAAAAAAAACCACACCAACGTTTAAAACTCTTGACTCCATGTGGCAGCAAAGAGCATTTAGTATACCATTTTCCTACTCTTTCATGTTTGAAATTTTACCTAACAGAAACTTTAAAAGAAAGAGGGAAAAAATGTCAGGTCATATCACTCTTAGCTCAAAACTTTTCTGCTCACTCAGCATAAAGCTTAAGTCCCTAGAGAACATCCCACCAGACTTCAAATATCTCTGTGCCTTCCCAGCAGCCACCACACCTGACTCTGGCCCCAGGCAGACACCCTGAATGGCCAATGCCCTCCCTTGTTCCAAGTCCCTGCAAGGAGAGGCATTTCTAATCAGATGATCACAAAAGACCCACTCCCCCATCAAAATCCATAAAATGAATTTCCTTCTTTTTACCTCAATACTTAACATTGACTTTTTTGGTGTAAAAACATTCATACGTCTTTATGTTTATTCTTGGTCTCCCAGACCAGATATAAGCTCAGTAGAGTAAGAACCTTCTGATTCCTCACAGCCACACTCCAGAGCTGAGTGCTGACTCCATAAGCTCTTTCTAATAAACCAAGGAACTGATGAGACAACCCTAACATTCCTAATGGACACTCACAAAAGAAGAAATCCATGTAATGTAAATATTTGAGAGATTTCTCAAAATTATCTTTATTTTCAAAATAAATTTACTTAAGTAGATAAGTGTCTGTTTACCTTCACAAAGGTTAGTGTTAAATAACGACACAGTGCTGGGACTGCAGGCTTGAGACACTATTCCTGGCCAGGAGAGGCCACTTAAAGGCTCTATCTAAACAGGACCACCAAAAAGAATAATTTATCACACACTGTTTTTTTTTTTTTTTTGAGACAGAGTCTCACTTTATTGCCCAGGCTAGAGTGAGTGCTGTGACATCAACCTAGCTCACAGCAACCTCAAACTCCTGGGCTCAAGCAATCCTGCTGCCTCAGCCTCCCAAGTAGCTGGGACTACAGGCATGCGCCACCATGCCCGGCTAATTTTTTTCTATATATATTAGTTGGCCAATTAATTTCTTTCTATTTATAGTAGAGACGAGGTCTCGCTCTTGCTCAGGCTGGTCTCGAACTCCTAAGCTCAAACGATCTGCCCACCTCGGCCTCCCAGAGAGCTAGGATTACAGGCGTGAGCCACCACGCCAGGCCACACACACTGTTTTAAAAAATACATAAGACCTTACTGAGACTAAGGGGAAGAGAAGGGGAGGGGTCTTCTTTACAAAAGAATGGCAGCTAATAAACACTGAAGCAGCAAGAGAATTAGAAGAATCACCATTCCACAAACCACAGATGATGCTACAATTGATTTAGGCACAGATCATCTACAGATGCTAAAACCCCTGGGTGACAGGTTGTATTCACATATGCAAGGACCATCCCACAGACAAAGAAGAAATGTACCTTCACAATACACAGCTATAGTAGTTTCTACCTTAACCAAATAATCAAACTCAGCATCATTCATAATGGGATATACCTCAGTAGGAGTCTCTTGATGTGATATGATGTGACTTTCACATCATCCCCAGGAAGCACTCTTATTTAAAATGTTTGCATTAAATTGAAGCAAGCCACTGTATCAGTGGCTCTCAACTGAGGACAATTTTGCTTCTGGGGTGACATCTGGCAGTGTTCAGAGACATGTTTGGCTGGGAGTGGGGACCACCAGCACCTGAAGGGTACAGGTAAGAGGCGCTGATCAACCTCCTACAGTGCAGGACAGCCCCACGACAAAGCTCATCTAAGATGTCAACAGGACAAGGTTGAGGAAACCCTCCCCTAAACCCAGCTCCCAGTATTTCAGAAACGCAGAAGACAGAGGAATACATGAAATGAACGGTTCTTAAGATCATAAAAACAAAAAAGAGATTTTTGAGACAAACAAGGAAATCTGAATATGGAGTGCATATTACATGGTATTAGAGAAATCCTAATTTTCTCAGATGTGCAACTAGCACTGTGGTCTCGTGAGGACGTGCTGTTCCTAGATATGTGGTGAACTGGGGTTGAGTGTCATGATGTCTGCAACTTACGCTCCAACACTTCAGAAAAACAGTATGTGTAAAGAAAGAAAGCAAATGTGGCAAAATGATAACTTCCTCACATTTCACAAGATAATTCCAGGACATCCTTGAAAGAAATTATCATCTGGAAGATACTTATATTGATGTTTTAATTTCTAAGTCACATGGTGAGAATCACCTAGAATGAAAATTGTCATAAACAGAATATTTCAAGGCCCTAAAAAAACTTTGTGGAAAAGCCACTGTCTCAGAAAATGAAAACAAAAGGTGTTCTCCTAGACATTCAAATTGGTCAATGCATTATATACATAAGATGCTGACTAAAACAGAATTTACCTGCAACAGAGGCTCATCAACCTCTTGATTTGAAATAAGCATGTAAGTCGTTCTGATCCATCCAACTGCTTGACAAAGAGTGCACTGTGTTTAATTAAGTTCTGATACAGCCATATCTGCAACAGTAAAACACACAAAACTCTCAATCCATTAAAATTTAATCGTTTGCTAGCTTATATAATATTCCAAATTTCCTTAAGTGGTAATGCACACTTAATCAAACCTAATCAAAATCCAATAAGAAGTAATTCTTCAGGCTGGGCGCAGTGGCTCATGCCTATAATCCTAGCTCTCTGGGAGGCCGAGGCGGGCGGATTGCTCGAGGTCAGGAGTTCGAAACCAGCCTGAGCAAGAGCGAGACACCGTCTCTACTATAAATAGAAAGAAATTAATTGGCCAACTAACATATATACAAAAAATTAACCAGACATGGTGGTGCATGCCTGTAGTACCAGCTACTTGGGAGGCTGAGGCAGCAGGATTGCTTGAGTCCGGGAGATTGAAGTTGCTGTGAGCTAGGCTGACGCCACAGCACTCACTCTAGCCTGGGCAACAAAGTGAGACTCTGTCTCAAAAAAAAAAAAAAAAAAGAAGTAAATCTTTGAAGTCAGGTTTTACTTAGCAATATTTGCATTTCCCATCTTAATAATAATACATCAGGGCTGGGTGTGGTGGCTGACGCCTATAATCCTAGGTTTTTTATTTTGTTTTTGAGACAGAGTCTTACTCTGTTGCCCAGGCTAGAGTGACGTGGCATCAGTCTAGCTCACAGCAACCTCCAACTCCTGGGCTCAAGCAATCCTCCTGCCTCAGCCTCCCAGGTAGCTGGGACTACAGGCATGTGCCCCTATGCCTGGCTAATTTTTTCTATGTATTTTTAGTTGGCCAATTAGTTTATTTCTATTTTTAGTAGAAACGGGGTCTCTCCCTTGCTCAGGCTGGTTGTGAACTCCTGAGCTCAAACGATCCGCCCACCTCGGCCTCCCAGAGTGCTAGGATTACAGGCGTGAGCCACCACGCCCGGCCTAATCCTAGCATTTAGATAGGCCAAGGCAGGAGGATTGCTTAAGGCCAGGAGTTCCAGACCAGCCTGGGTAACATATCAAGACCCCCATCTCTTAAAAAAAAAAAAAAAAAATAGAAAAATTAGCCGGGCATGGTGGTATGCACCTATAGTCCCAGCTACTCAGGAGGCTGAGGCCAAAGGATCACTTGAGCCCAGGAGTTTGAGGCTGCGATGAGCTTTGATTAGGCTTCTGCACTCCAGAGCCTAGGTGATGGAGGAAGACTCTGTCTCTAAAATAAACAAACTGCTTTTACTACCTCATTAGACAAATTAATAGAAAGTTCTCCCCATGTTTCAGCCTAGCTCAGCTCAGGCAAAAATGCTGGGGTTTAAGGCCACAGGTTAGGTAAGCAATAGGCATTCCTTTCTCCTCTGTACTTAGTTCATGTGAGGATCTTTCTAGTATATGTGGTCTGTAGCATGCAAGACTTGCTTTTCACTGCAAGACAATTTGAGATTTTAAATACAGGTAAACAAAAGTTTCTAAGAATAGATGTATATTTAACCTAACAATAATTACATATGAATTTCTTCATATTTCCTGGGAAAATGGGTAGTAACAAATTCCATTTTTAAAAAATTATTCATCTATGCATCTATATTTATTTTCCACCATTAACATACACTATTCCTCATCACTGGTCACAGCAAAAGCCTACAAAACTTTTAAAGAAAAATTTTTCATCTTTAAAAATGGGAGACCCTATGTTTTACAGACTGCAGACGAAATGCTGATGCGGTATTTCTGATGCTTCCCGTTAACGGAAGTGTGATGACTGCTGAGGCGGGCTCAGGGGTTCTTGGTAAGTGAGTCAACACGGTCTACTCTTTCTTATGTGTGAAATTTCCCATAATAAAAAATGAAAAGGGAGAAAGGACAGCAATGGTGGCTGAGGCGGACACCTATTGTGACACAGAGACAGCTGCGTCCTAGGAGACCCAGGGGTTCCAGGGGAGGGACAGCAATGCCCGCTGGGGCGTGTCTGGCTTCTGGGGGAGCATGAGGAGAGAGGCTGTTGAGAGGAGCAGGTTCTAAAGGGATCTGGGGTGAAGGAGGCTTCAGAAGGTGCCAAATACGGCCTTATAGAAGAGCCATTCGCATCTCGGAATATCTAGGATAAGGCAAAGTCCTTCTGAACTCAGCCTGAAAAATGAGTACGGTTTATTGCCAGCCAAAATATGTCTCAAGGAGTGTGGCCCTTAGTAACTGGCAGTCCAGCCCTTTGGGCTGCTGCAATGACATGAAGATTTGTCTCTGCGGGACTTTCTGTCCCCTGATCCTGGCCACTATGATCGCTGAGGACCTGGGCGAGTTCTGCCTGTGTGGATCGAACATGGCCATCAGGACCCTGTACCGCACGCGATATGGCATCCCAGGATCTCTGTGCAACGACTGGCTGTGGTGGACATTTTGTTCTTCTTGTGCCATGTGTCAACTGAAGAGAGACATTGAAATGAGGAAAGAATTGTGTGCTTTCTAAAAGGTGCTTCCTCAAATTCATTGTCATAAAAAGTCTGGAATGAAATACCGCATCTATTAAATGCCATCTCATCTTACATTTCAGAAACTAATTCAAACTAATCAAATGGCTTCAAGATATTTTTAATTCCCAGTTTCTTTTAAAAAAAAAATTTAGTGCATGTATTAACATCTCATAAGTGTTAACATTTAATAATAGCAAACAACCAATGGCATTTCTGTTGTGTATGCAATAAACTTTCTATACACTGAAAAAAAAAAAATGAAAAGGTCTATTGAAAATGTATATCGAATTTTAATAGGTTGACCAGGCGTGGTGGCTCACACTTGTAATCCTAGCTCTCTGGGAGGCCGAGGCGGGCAGATTGCTCAAGGTCAGGAGTTAGAAACTAGCCTGAGCAAGAGCAAAACCCTGTCTCTACTAAAAATAGAAAGAAATTAATTGGGCAACTAATATATATAGAAACAATTAGTTGGGCATGGTGGTGCATGCCTGTAGTCCCAGCTATTCGGGTGGCTGAGGCAGGAGGATTGCTTGAGCCCAGGAATTTGAGGTTGCTGTGAGCTAGGCTGACGCCACGGCACTCACTCTAGCCTGGGCAACAAAGTGAGACTCTGTCTCAAAAAAACAAAAACAAAAAAAATAGGTAAAGCACATTACACAAAGGTGACCTATTGCCACTGGCCTAGGAGTTCACAAAGGCTTAGACATAGGGGAGGGGTTACCTGACTTCTTAATCAGATACATACCATTTCCACTTAAAAAAAAAATAAGAATTTGGAAAACACATAAATAAGGACAAGTGAAAACGTAGTTAATACTCACCAAACGTTTTGAGTCTTCATTCTGTTTGTAAAAGAACAGAAGCTGCCTTACCAAAAGGGTAAGGTTGGGACCATCAGCAATGGGAAAAGTGCCACCAGACTGAGACAGGCTAGCGCAGCGATCAAATGCACTTCTTTGGACGGAATACTGAAAGCAAAAGAAAGCAATACATAAACATGTTATTTAGATACATAATTCTTACCTCCAAATATATGCTATTTTCATAGGAGTGGTGGAAACTGACAATGAATATGCTGTTGCTGGAGTTACTGGTAAAAGGTTTAAAGAAAGTCTGGCATGTAATGCCAGACCCCACGTGCCCCCTGACAGACCCTCCCGTCACTTCCTTTTGCTCTGATCTTTAGCTGTGGTTTGGTCCATGCTTGTATTTTGTTATTTAAAAATTACCGCCGGGTGCGGTGGCTCACGCCTGTAATCCTAGCTCTCTGGGAGGCCGAGGTGGGCGGATCCTTTGAGCTCAGGAGTTTGAGACCAGCCTGAGCAAGAGCGAGACCCCGTCTCTACTATAAATAGAAAGAAATTAATTGGCCAACTAATATATATAGAAAAAATTAGCCGGGCATGGTGGCGCATGCCTGTAGTCCCAGCTACTTGTGAGGCTGAGGCAGCAGGATTGCTTGAGCCCAGGAGTTTGAGGTTGCTGTGAGCTAGGCTGATGCCACGGCACTCACTCTAGCCTGGGCAACAAAGTGAGACTCTGTCTCAAAAAAAATAAATAAATAAAAATAAAAAAATAAAAATTACCTAAAATCTCACCTATCTATAAATCTTAGTATAATTAATAAAATTATTTGTTGTGAAAAACACTATTATCAACATTGATTTTCATTTAAAAGGTGTATAAAAATATGTACAAAATGAATGCTAACAATAACAAGGTCAGATTTAAAATAAACTCTTGCATGCCTATCCAATGCTTTCTCATTTTAAAAACAAACAAACTTACTTACTTGCTGTTTTCTATCTCTATAGCCTCGAATAAATGACTGGATAATGACTGCATTTTTCAATCTTCGCCTTTCTTCCTGAATAATGAAGGGAGGAGAGAGGGAGCAATTGGTCAGTATCAGTGAAAATGACATTTTGCTAGTACAGACTTTCTATTTTAAAAAAAAAGCTATATAACTCATATACCATCAAATTTATTCTTTAAAATATACCACCCACCAAACATATTTTTAGCATATATTCAGAGTTATGCAACCATGACCGCTATCTGATTTTAGATCATGTTCATTACCCCCAAACAGAAACCCTACACCCACTAGCCTACACCCGTTTCATTACCTGCTCTCACCCCTGCCCCCAGCAACCACTCATCCACTTTTTGTCTCCATGGATTTGCCTATTCTCAACCTTTCATACAGTGGAATCATATAACATGCAGCCTTCTGTATTGGGCTTTTTTCACTTAGTGTGATTTTTTCAAGATTCATCCATGTTACCGCATATGTCAGAACTTTATTCCTTTTTATGGCTAAGAATATTCTGTTGTATGGATGGATCACAATATGTTTATCCATTCATCCACTGATGGACATTTGGGCTGTTTCCACTGTTAACTATTATGAATAAGGCTGCTAAGAACACTCACATACAAGTTTGGGAACATAGGTTTTCATTTCTCTGGGGTACATACCTGTGAGTGGAATTAATATTTTAAGGAACTGCCACAGTTTTCCAAAATAGTAACACCATTTTACAATACTACCAGCATAGTGACTTTTTAAAAAAATTTAGTTTTAAATATTAAAAGAATACAAACACAAATATGCATTTTGCAGATCATTTTCTTGTTTCAAAAGAAAACTCCAATTTCCATTGACTTGAGAATGTCTTTAACATTTTCAGTGAGCTGGTAAAAATATATATTCTTTATCATCATCATTTTAAACACTGCAGCTACCACTGTTTGAGAGCCGACTATGTGCCAGCCCTGAGAGGCACTTCATATTCAACTGCGCAACAACCTTACAGGTGAGCATGACTTCTAATTTAAAGATGCTGAAATTGATATTGCTTTAAAGATTAAGTAATATGCAAAGGTGTACAAGAGTTAGAATTCAAACTCAAATGTGACACTAAAATCTGTACTCTGCCTTACCACATCACACTGCTTCACATCTTCTATGAATGCCACCTACCAACCTGACACACCCGTATACTAACCCAAATAGTCCTGTGGTTAGAGAACACCATCGAGTCATGAAAGTGTACTTTCTGAGCTTGGAATGGTTACAACAGGAAAACCTGTGAGCTTTAATCTAGTTTTGGAATCTATTCACTAAAATAATGATTCTCAGAGCACTTAATTAAAACCTAATAGCTTAGGCAACAGCAAGACCCCATCTCTACAAAAAAGCTATGACTATGCCACTGTACTCCAGCCTGAGCAACATGGGGAGACCCTCCTTGTCTCTTTAAAAGGAAAAAAAAAGAGAGAGAGAGAGAGAGACCTCAATGGATATATTTAACAATTAGACAATGCTAAAGAGATAATTTGTAAATTAGAAGTTAGGTCAGAAAAAAATATCCAAACAGATGCACAGATATTTGAAAGGATAAATATCCAGAAAAGCACATATGGTCATGTGGGATATAAGGCCAAGGTTAAATATATTTGCAATTTGAGTTCAAGGAGGAGAATGGAGTAAAAACACTACTAGAAGAGACACCAGCTAAGAATTTTCTCAAGGGAAAAAGAAAAAAAAAAAGATAAAAAGCACCAACCAACAAATCCCTTTCTTGCTGGAATAGTAATTCAACTGAGGAAAGTTCACCGCCCAGTGGACATTTTGTAATTTCTGGAGACATTTTTGGTTGCCGCAATGAGGAGGGCGTGCCGTTGGCATCTAGTGGGCAGAGGCCATGGATGCTGCTGAGCCTCCTCCAATGCGCAGGACAGCCCCACAACAGAGAGCCGGTCAAAACTCCAGCAGTGCCACGGCTGCGAAACCCTGCCTGGAAGTCTTTTCGTTTGCTGTGCCTTTAACCAAGAATGTTCTTCTTCCAGCTTTTTCACAAGGCAGCTTGTTTTTCATCCTTCCGGAATTAGTTCCACTCTAACCCCCTCAGAGACCCCTTCCCCTAAACACCCTAACTAAGGTAGGCCTTCCCAGTTACTGTCATAACACCCTAACATAGGCCTTCCCAGTTACTATCATGTCACCCTATTGCCTTTGCAGCTCTCATCACTGTCCCACTGTCTTGGTCACTACTGGTGTCCTACCACTGAACAGGAAGCTCGCCCATCATATGCTCTATCTGTATGCCCAGCAAGCAGAACAGTACCTGGGACATAACAAGCTCCCCATGGAGCTTTGTTAAAGGCATGAATGAATTTGTATTTGTTAAAGGCATGAATGAATCGTTACATATCAAAATACAAAAACTCTATCTAGAAAAGCAGACCATAAGATACTACAATTGCTGATTGATCAACAAAGTAAAACTATTTTAAGAAATCATCACCAGATAGACATAATGTAAGACAAAGAATAAAACAAGGAATGTCATTAGCTCCTTTTTTTTTTCTTTTTTCGAGACAGAGTCTCACTTTGTTGCCCAGGCTAGAGTGAGTGTCATGGCGTCAGCCTAGCTCACAGCAACCTCAAACTCCTGGGCTCAAGCGATCCTGCTGCCTCAGCCTCCCGAGAAGCTGGGACTACAGGCATACGCCACCATGACTGGCTTATTTTTCCTATATATATTAGTTGGCCAATTAATTTCTTTCTATTTAGAGACAGGGTCTTGCTCTTGTTCAGGCTGGTTTCGAACTCCTGACCTCAAGCGATCCGCCGGCCTCGGTCTCCCAGAGTGCTAGGATTACATACAGGCATGAGCCACCGCACCTGGCCAGCTCCTTTCTTTTATCTTCTAAGATACATGTCTCATCAGTGAGTTTTCTCCTTTTGCTTGATGAAATATCTACATCATACACTAAGGCTTTCTAGATTTTCTGGAAACCGTATCATAAGCAAGCAAGCCAACCAAAAGCCTGTATTCCCCCTCGACTGTGGAAACTGCCTTTTTAGTTTATCTTTTTCTCTGTTGGTTCCAGAATAACCAACAGAGAAAAATCAAACACCCAAAAATATTTCTAAAGCTAAATACACACACATTATGTCACAGATAATAAATATATATACATATATATAAAAAAACTGGCCGGGCGTGGTGGCTCACACCTGTAATCCTAGCACTCTGGGAGACTGAGGCAGGAAGATCGCTCAAGGTTAGGAGTTCCAAATGAGCTTGAGCAAGAGCAAGACCCCGTCTCTACTAAAAATAGAAAGTAATTGGCCAACTAAAAATATATATAGAAAAAATTAGCTGGGCATGGTAGTGCATGCCTGTAGTCCTAGTCCAGGCTAAGGTAGAAGGACTGTTGAGCCCAGGAGTCTGAGGTTGCTGTGAGCTAGGCTGACACCACAGCACTCTAGCTCAGGCAACAGAGTGAGACTGTCTCAAGGAAAAAAAAACAAAAAACAAAAAAACAACTAAAACCAGTGCTCATCTATAGAGTTTTACCTCTCTCTTTCTTCTTTCTTCCTGAGTACGATGTAAAAGAGAAGCCTTTTCTTCCTAAATCCAAAAATAGAAAAGAGGTAAAGATTATAATTTCAATTTTAAAACACTATCATATAATTACAGAATGTTCTAACCCAAAATGATTATAAAGATCATCCAATCAAACTATCTGACTTAGAAGAGAAACCAGAGGAACAACAGGTTAAATGCCCCCCAACTCCAAGGACATAGATCTAATTAAAGTCAGCATTTCAGTAGTTTTCTAAGAATAAAATCTGATTCCTTCATATACACAAGTGAGTGCAAATAGAAGTGGGGAAATCTGGATAAGATTGGTGCACTGTACTAATGTCAATGTTCTGGTTGTGATGTCATACTACAATTCTATAAAATACTACTCACAGGGGAAACTGGGCAATGTGAACAAGGGACCTCTCTGTTTTGCTCCTAACAGCTGCATGCAAGCATACAATTATCTCAATAGTAACTTCAATGAAAAATCAATTTCTTTGATGAAAAAAACTTTCATCCTAAGTAAAACTAAATTTTGAACAAAATTGCTTGGTTTGTAGAAGGAATTAAAGGAATACAAGGGAAAGTTAAAATTTTCAAATAAATAAAAAATAAAGACTCCTCCTCTCAAAATTATTCTAGTCTTGGCCTGATGTG
The DNA here is from genome assembly GCA_008750895.1 of Mirza zaza. NCBI lineage: Eukaryota > Metazoa > Chordata > Mammalia > Primates > Cheirogaleidae > Mirza > Mirza zaza. Next base: position 15,891 of record VSMD01056391.1, read on the forward strand.
GTGGGTCAAACCTTTAATCCCAGCACTCTGGGAGGCTGAGGCGGGAGGATCACTTGAGGCCAGGAGTTTGAGACCAGTCTGAGCAACAGAGAGATCCAATCTCTAAAAAAAAAAACCCCAAACTGTTCCAGTCTTTAATGTGTGAACATTTTATTTTTAATTTAATCCAAAATAAAATTAAAGGTTGAAGACGTTGCATATGAATCATTAGAAAAACTAATAAATTTAAATCTCTTAAAAGTTGTACTCTACCAGAACAGTGTGAGAGAGTAAACCAATTTAAAATTATACAGATATGTGAGTACACGATATGCAGAATCAAGTTTCTCACCATCAAAATGTAAAGCCAAAGAAATAAATCCTCCAGATGTTTTCCATTATAGGAAATTTCAAACAAAAAGCCTTTACCACATGTCCAAAGGCAGAAAAATATTTTGTTTTAAATTTAATAAAAGGATTCACCATTACTTACTTAATATTATTTAAATTGACTTCTTAAACTTTCAATTTTAAACCAATTTTAGGTAAAGAAAAGCTGTAAAAAATGGTATGAGTTCCCCTATCCCTTATGTCTTACCCACTCTTCCTCTATATAACCAGGTACATACAATCATCAAGAAATTAACACTGGTACCGCATATTATTAACTGAACTACAGGTTTAAGTTCACCAATTTTTCCACTCACAATCTGCATCTGTTCTAGAATCTTGTCCAGGACCCCACACTGCACTTAGTTACTATTTCTTCTTAATCTTCTCTGATCTACAGCAGTTGCTCTGTTTTGTCTTTCATGTCCTAGACACTGTCCCTCAACATGGGTTTTCCCAATATTCGCTCATAATTAGAGTAAGGTTCTGCAATAAAGACAGCAAGTAGACTCTAATCCATAGGATAATACATATATCCATGACTCCATATATAAATAATCGAATAAATAAATGAACAAGGGAAAAGAAAAATCTCTTCCTTACAGAATCCAGTTAAAAAGGCAGAAGGAAAATGGAAAACAGAATCACCAGGCACTACAGTAATAAATGCTGTAGACAAGAGCTCCTGATGCATGCTAAAATTAGTAGGCAAGTTTGAAGAGAAACAGGATTTGCCTGGTCTCAAAGCATCTCCCTCAAGATACTTATCCACTACAAAGGTAAAGGAAGTAAATTTGCAGTGGAAAAACCCTGGAGACACTAACCAAATGATCAGGTAAACAACTCTGGTAATAAAACATAAGGAGATTATGAACTACTACTTGATAAAATGCACAGGATACAATATAACTACTGCATTTGTCTTGCCAAAAAGATCCTTTTTACTTAAATATAATTATTACAAGGGGAAACCTTCTACCATTACACTAAATGGAAAGACAGTATCACTTGTCATAAATAGAAGGTATCTATAAAAAACACCGTGAAGGCCGGGCGCACTGGCTCAAGCCTGTAATCCTAGCTCTCTGGGAGGCCGAGGTGGGCGGATCCTTTGAGCTCAGGAGTTCGAGACCAGCCTGAGCAAGAGCGAGACCCCATCTCTACTATAAATAGAAAGAAATTAATTGGCCAAATAAAATATATATAGAAAAAAAAAAATTAGCCGGGCATGGTGGCGCATGCCTGTAATCCCAGCTACTTGGGAGGCTGAGGCAGCAGGATTGCTTGAGCCCAGGAGTTTGAGGTTGCTGTGAGCTAGGCTGACGCCACGGCACTCACTCTAGCCTGGGCAATAAAGTGAAACTCTGTCTCAAAAAAAAAAAAAAAAAAACACCGTGAAAATGAACCACATGACATTTTAAATTAAATTAAAAACAAACACTGAATTGTATAAGATTGCACAAAAATCTTATAATTTTACTTGTGAAAGCCCCATCTGAAACTAGGATCCTCAAAGCAAAAGGAACTGCTCATAATCACAATAAGGGAATATGAGGTACTATATTGCTTAATTTAAGAGGAAGGTGAGACTTTATTAGACCGTTTTTATGATGACTTTCTCATTACCAAGAATTATGATTTTCACATTACAAGATGTGATAAAGCCCAGAAAACATGAACAACTAAGTAACAGGCAGCTGGTGAAACATTTTTTTTCAAGTTCTGATTATACTTCTGACAATTTCATCTTTTGAAGTAAATGGCTTTCACAGCAGAAAGATATGGCATGAACTGTGCTATCTGCCAACACACTAGAGTTTACTAACATCTCTTTTAAAAAGTACAGTGTTAAAAGCTGCATTATAAGGAAAGTTCGTCCAGAAAGATGTGGGATTAGTAGAGTCACCTTCTCAGTGTCTGCAGCGTGTGAGCCTCAACTTCCCGAGCAATTACAGGAACACACAAGTAAAGCGGGGACAGACACAGATGTGCAGACAACACCCCCAGACACACTGGAGAGGCAGCATGGGACCAGCACCAACAGAACAGAGTTCACACACTTCACCTTTACGGGCTTTGCTAAATTATTCAGACTCTGGGCCTCTTCCTCCACGGAACACTAACACCTCTGCCTCAGAGAAGTTGGGGCTAACTGAAGGCACACAAGTAGCACACCTTGCAGGAGAACAAACACCGAGTACAGAGCATGTCTAACTGTGACGAACAAGGAGAGAAGCAGAAACATCCTCTAAGGAAAGTGTCCTCTGGGGCTCACTGCAACTTAACCCCTTGCAATGAGACAAAGATAGCCCTTACCCGCTCAGACTGGGGGATCCATACATTCTTCCAGAGAACAAAGTGTATCAAAAGCCTTGACACAATGTGCATACTTTGACTGAGCAATTCAACTCCCACAATTTATCCTAAAAAATGATTATAAATTGTTGGCTATCACACTGTTCACAATAAAACAGAACCTAAGTGTCCAAAAATAAAGGATGAACATGTACACATCACACAAAGTTCATACCATGAACATGTATAACACCTTTTTAAAATGAAACAAAATTTTAATGTTAGAAAACAGAACAATTTAGCCCTCAACTTTTTTTTTTTTTTTTTTGAGACAGAGTCTCACTTTGTTGCCCAGGCTAGAGTGAGCGCCGTGGCGTCAGCCTAGCTCACAGCAACCTCAAACTCCTGGGCTCAAGCAATCCTGCTGCCTCAGCCTCACAAGTAGCTGGGACTACAGGCATGTGCCACCGTGCCCGGCTAATTTTTTTTTCTATATATTAGTTGGCCAATTCATTTCTTTCTATTTATAGTAGAGATGGGGTCTCGCTCTTGCTCAGGCTGGTCTCGAACTCCTGAGCTCAAATGATCCGCCCACCTCGGCCTCCCAGAGAGCTAGGATTACAGGCTTGAGCCACCGCGCCCGGCCTAGCCCTCAACTTTGAGATAATCCAGAGCACAAATGTCTCATGGCCAATCCAACAGGAGTCATGCCACAGCAACTAAGACCTTAAAGTCAGTAATAAGGTGCAGCTGCTCCTCTGCCGAGCCCTGCTTTTCCCCCTCTGCCCCGCTCCTGCCCCTCTCGGTAAACACTGCCTAGTGACGAACACACTCCCCTCCACACGTTAGAAACACACGTGGCTTCCCACTCACCACGTGACGTCACAGTCTTTGGCGTGCCCCACATTCTCTGATTTTTCTGTAAATGCTGGTGTCCCTCAGAGTTTTGTCCTGAGCCCACACGTCTTCCAAAGGCAGAAACTTCCCCTTGATGATTTCATCTCATTCCACAAGCCCAACTGCCAAATGCTGATGGACTGACGAGCTCCCAAGCTCCACCCAAGCTCCGAGGAGCACTTCCAACTGCCACTCCCAAACCCGGGGTAAGACTCACGGCCCACGCAGGCACCCCAGTGGCACGCCCTTCGTATTCGCCCTCACGTCCAGGCCCATCGCCAGTGCATCTTGTTAGTTCAGCCTCCTCAACATCACCTGAATCCGTCCCCTCCCTTTGGGTTCCTAGCTCCTTCCTCTAGGCCCTCGCTGTCTCTCCCTAGTTTCCCCGCCTTCAGGCTTACCTGTCTGGACTCCAACACCACACTGCCCCACACTCACCTCTCTAAAACCTAAGTCTGCTCAATGTTACCTCACTGAGCAAAATCCTCCAATGGCTCTCCGGTGCTCCCCGAACATGCCTTGGCACAGCCTTCAGCTCTGGCCCCTGACAGCCCTTCTCCAGCCTTCTCTGCTCCATCTCCAACCCCTCTGCACACCCCATTCCAGCCACAGTCTGCGCAACCTGTGGCTGATCGCACCTCTCCGTGGTTAGACACCTTTGCCCACGCTGTTCCTTCAACCAGTGACATCAATGGTAACAGGTATTAGCTGTCACCCAATCTTCTGGTCCTTTTCAAAGAAGTTCTATCCTCTGACTTCCCATTCACTCACCAACGTAATGCACTCTTAACTTCCAACTCCAACCACCCTACAGACTATGCGCTCTCGAGTCACCAAATTCTTACCACTTCCAAATTCGGTAGACCGTTCACACAGAACTTGCCTCACTGCCGCTCTGCAGCCTTTGGGAGCGCTGGCCACTCCTCCCTCCTGGAAACTCCCTGGATACCACTCTCCTCCTGCCCCGAGGTGTGATTCTTCCATAATTTCCCCACGCACACACCCATTAAGTGTTGCTGTACCTCACGAATCCCTCCCTGTCAGAAACTCCAAGCCCTCGTTAGGCGACTGCATCCTCAGTTCTAGGCCACCTGTCTGCCGATAAGCCCAAATCTCAAATCTGCGTCTCTAGCCCAGATCCTTCCCTGAGTTCCGCACGCGTACACTCCACCACCTGTCAGACATCCTGCCTCAGTCCCACGGGAACTTAGACACTCATTCTACCAACTCGTCCCCTCTTGGAGAATCCGCTCCCCACCACTCATATCCAGACTGCTCCATTTTACCATAAGACCCCACCCCTCCTCAGACTCAGCTCCCAAGGTGGAAACCTGACCCAGGCCAATCAGATTTTCTCTCCTGAGAATTTGGAATTGAGAACCAATCCTCTGGACACTTAAACTAGGAAATCAAATACAGCCAAGATTAGGTGCAAGTGAAATGGAGAAGCCAGTCTGCAGAGCAGAGGATGGCGGCGACAGAGAAGCGGCGATCACACAGCTCAGGGAAGACTGAGTGACCATCCTGGGAGGGCTAACTTGGTGTCTGGTTGTTCCGACCTTTACCTTCCCCATATCCTCTCAGAAACCTGCTTTTGCTCCATTTTGTCTTGCCTACTAAACTAGTATCCAATGAATTTCTGTACTTACAATCAAATAATCCCTAAGATAATCTTCGATGTACTACCAAGAAAAAAAAAACAGGCTGCAATTAAGCCATAGCATGCCATCAAGAAGTATTGCGATTTCAGAAACATTAACAGGTGAAAATCAGTGTGACTCTGAATCAACGTAATCCAGCACACAGCCACTCCGTGCACACAGACCCTTCCACCCCCCTGGAATAAATATCTTCCAGCTGTTTCCACCTATCCCAGTCACACCCATCCTTCGGGACCAAGCGCCACCAACCCTACTCTTCCTGACTGGGGCCCAGGGGAAATCTAGAATGTGCCAGTTACTGTCTATTGTTATTTAACTTTTAATTGTTTAAGCCTTAACTCCCCAACAAGATTTTAAACTCCTTCAAAGCATGGATGGTTCCTACAGAGTCTTTACAAATAATACAACCCAAAAATATTCATTAAAGTCAAAAAAGAAAAAGATGTATTTATTCAAAAAGTGACTACTCAGTTTTCTACTAAACTCAAGAAAGAAGGAAAGATTTAAAATACTAATTTAAGTCATCATAAAGATTATAACTTACTGTTTTTTCAATGAGGGAAAAAACTCATGTGGCAGCCAAAGAGAATTAAGGAAAATAAACATGTAGGTGCTCAACACAATTAGTTGTCAGCACACAAAATTAAAACCACAAGGAAACAACATTCTCACCAGAAATGTCAAAATTAAAAGGATTAACAATACCAAGTGTTGGCAAGGGTGTGGAGCCACGGGGACCCTCAGACACTGCTGGCTGGCATGTCAGCTGGCACGCCAAGTGGCGAAGTGTTTGGTTGGCAGTGCGCACAAGAACTGAACATACGTGTAACTTATGACCCAGCACATGAGAGCATTATGTCCACCAAAAGACACATACAGCAAGCACCCATAAGAAAAAAAAAAAATCAAACTGTGTAGTGTTTATACGATGGGCCAATGCTACACAAGATGGAAGGAATCCGTCTCTGACACAGAAGGTTGAGCCAAAGCTAGGCACAAAGACTCCATTTACATAAAGTTCAACAACAGATAAAAATAATCTATGGTAACAGGGGTCAGAAGAGGAGTCACCTCTGGGGAGGAGTCGTGCTCCCAGAACCCACCTTTCAGTCCCAAGACCCCATAGATTACAATGCCATGTATCTTACTGTGCCTTTTCTATGTTTAGATAGGCAAATACTGTGTTACAACTGCCCACAGCACTCAACAGAGCAACAAGTCTGTAACTAAGAGCAACAGGCCATCCACACTGGCTAGGCGTGTTGGAGGTTATAACACCTAGGTTTATGGAAGCACCCTGATATTCACGTCACCTAACAAGGTGTCCAGTCGTTGAGCCACACAGGACTGTACCAAAAGGGCAGAGAGAGGGAGCCTCCAGAATGCTGGAAAAGTTCTTTCTTCGATGCGGCGCTGTCCATCTGCATATGGGCACACCCACCTGTGAAAACCCTTCAAGCTGAACTTGCCGTTGGTCCCCACCCAGTTCTTTCACCAGGCCAGAGCACCCGTCCCCCAGCTGCTGCGGTGAGTAGCTGCTAATGGCTCCTTACTGCTGCCTCCAGAGAATGGCCCTCAGCTGAGAGGCTAGCACAGCCACGTTCCCACCCTCAGCCAAGGGCGGCTGGCAGCCACCAGCCCCCTCGCCTGAGCAAGGACAGCCCTGATATGCTCCCAGTGGGACTGGGCTAAAGCCAGACCGTAGCTGAGAAGACCCCTTTTTGTCCCCTAGCCAGCTCCCCCTCCCCTCCCCCCTTCACTTTCCAAGGGTCGCCCTCCTAAGGCTCTTCTGAGGACACCAGGTTTGTGAACCTGTATCAACGTATACCTCAATAAAAAGTTGTGTTTTTTTAAAGGGGGCATTGTTTTGCACAGCTAAAAAGCTGTGATCTCGAGATTCTGAGAGATAACCACTTCCTCAGGGCAGAGATATGTCACCAGGTGAAAAAGGACACATGGCAGGCCTGCCAGGCACTCCTGCAACAGAAGCCAGGGGGCCCTACATAAATAAATGACAGGAATTCTAAGGCGGTGACCTACCACTAGCTTGCTGCGTGAATGTGCACTCAACTGCTCTGAATCTCACCTTCCAAACTTGGAAAGTAGAAGATTTGGTCCTGAGGTTCTCTAATGGCCCTTCCAAATGTAGAAATCCTTTGATCGCATAAGGAATTTTCATTACCATGCAAGCCCCTGAATGCTACCACACCAGCCCTGACCTGTCTGCACAGCACCTAGTTCTGCGGCACAAGCTACCTACAGCCAATCACCGCCACATAAACTTCAAAGCCTGGAAATACTCAGCATGCTACTCTCAACTCCCTACCCAGGGTCCCTTCCTCTGCCCTGAGAAACCACCACACACACACACACACACACACACACACACACACACACACACACGCCCCTGGCACAATTCTAAAAGTAAGCTCCTATTTGAGCGTCAGCATCCATTCAGGGTTATGTCCAACCCAGCGGTTATGTGTAATATGCAAAATATACTGATTAGAAGAAAGACATGGCTAAGCATATTAAAGAACATTTCAGCAACTATTAGTCAACAGGCAGCTAATTAAATTCAATTAAACTTTCAAGGATTACAAGCATGGGGATCACACTCTATTCCAGCCTGGCCCAGGACCAGAGCAGTGGAGAAGAGGTGGAATCGAGGGCCTGGAACAATGCCACTCTGACGTTCAGCTACTCATCAGCAATTCCCCTGAACCAACAGATGCCAGTCGCCAGGCACAGAGAGCTGGAAATTCTAGAACTGGGGACAACAGAGTCATCACAGTCTGTTCACCCTTATTCTAAACTATTACCATATGAATAATGAAAGTCCTAGAGTCTCTCAGCAACATTTCCAGAAGGCTGGTAAAGAATAATTCTCATGGTCTTGGATTCCAACACGTGACGAGAACCAATGCAGTGCATAGCTCCGCAAGTTTTCGTGCTAAGAACCACGGACAGTTAGGGTTAGTGTGCGGGGGAGTGCCTCTTTGGTGCTATGAGGCGTTCTGCCTCCACTTCAGAGATTACTGACATCCACCAGTACGTCCTGTTTACTTTCTACAGCAGAAACTACCCCAAGTACGGAAAATGCATTTCTGCCCTTTGCTGCCCTTTGCTCCTTCTGCATAGAAAGGGTGCCTGCGCCGTTCGCAGCATGAAAACGTGCGGAGCTGTGCACTGCCTACACCTAGGAGGCACTCCCCTGCACACTAACCCTAACCGGCCGTGGCTCTCAGCACGAAAACGTGCGGAGCTATGCACTGCCTACACCGAGGAGGCACTCCCCTGCACACTAACTCTAACCGGCCGTGGCTCTCAGCAAGAAGATGTGCAAACGTGCGGAGCTGTGCACTGCCTACACCGAGGAGGAACTCCCCTGCACACTAACTCTAACCGGCCGTGGCTCCCAGCAAGATGATGTGCAAACGTGCGGAGCTGTGCACTGCCTACACCGAGGAGGAACTCCCCTGCACACTAACCCTAACCGGCCGCGGCTCCCAGCACGTTGTGAGGCACGCCCCTGCACACTAACCCTAACCGGCCGCGGCTCCCAGCACGTTGTGAGGCACGCCCCTGCACACTAACCCTCACTGTCCGCGGCTCCCAGCACGTTGTGAGGCACGCCCCTGCACACTAACCCTCACTGTCC
>VSMD01056401.1:0-11450 GCA_008750895.1 Mirza zaza
GAACCATAACAGGCCGGGCGCGGTGGCTCAAGCCTGTAATCCTAGCTCTCTGGGAGGCTGAGGTGGGCGGATCGTTTGAGCTCAGGAGTTCGAGACCAGCCTGAGCAAGAGCAAGACCCCATCTCTACTATAAATAGAAAGAAATTAATTGGCCAACTAATATATATAGAAAAAATTAGCCGGGCATGGTGGCGCATGCCTGTAGTCCCAGCTACTTGGGAGGCTGAGGCAGCAGGATTGCTTGAGCCCAGGAGTTTGAGGTTGCTGTGAGCTAGGCTGACGCCACGGCACTCACTCTAGCCTGGGCAATAAAGTGAGACTCTGTCTCAAAAAAAAAAAAAAAAAAAAAGAACCATAACAAAAATTACATTACATTAAGAGTCATGTTGGAGAGAGTGACAGTATAGCAGAAATTTTAATTTGGGGTTCAGAAGTTGGAAAGGGGAGGAATACAGGAGAAAGGGGCAAAGTGACAATGAAGAACAAGGAAGACATCTGGGCCCACTTCCAGATCCAATGACATGAGAAAGAAAACACCCACCACTTCAGAGCAAGCAGTGTCCTCAGAGAATAGGACTTCAATTAGAACAAGGAGGTGAAATAAACATTCAGAGAGGAATTAAAGAATTAAAAATTCTTCATTCATCTGTAGCTATTGCAACCCCTTTCCTACCATTCACAACCAAACTTCTTGAATGAGTTGTCTATAATTATTCTTTCTGCTTCCTTATCCCTTTTATACTACAATCACCACGTTCTAGAATTTATTCCCAACACTTCACCAAAACTGCTCTTGCCACCATCATGAATAACTATATATTATGGAATTCAATGTACAGATTTTAGGCTTCATGTTATTAATCCACTTAACAGTATCTACCATTGTCATGTGTTTTCTTCTCTTACCCTTAATTACTCCACATTCTTCAGATGTTCCTCCCACCTCACTGGCTATTCTCTGTTTCCCTGGTCTCCACCCTCCACTTAAATACTAGCTTTCTTCAAGAGTCCATGTATTCAATGTCATCTACTACCATGGTTTAAATTACCAACTATTTGCAGAAAACAGCAAAATTGGCTTCTCAAGCCCAGTCTTGTCTCCTGAGTTACATTTAAATACACCACCACTGAACAGTTTTTACTTAGCTTCTCAAATTCAATACGTTCCAAAATCAAATAAAATTTCCCCCAAAATCTGTTTGTCCTCTTCAGTTGTCAGAACTAGAACCTAGAAGTCACCTTTGATTCTTTATTCCCCTTCATTTTCCACATATAAATAATCACCAGTGCTTTTGATTCTAGTCCTTAAATTTTTTTAGAATCATCTCTTTTCTCCAATCCCATTGCCATTAACCTGCTCCAAGCCTACATCTAAACTAATGACATAAAAAGCCTGCACCACTCTTAACCCTATCCTATCCATCAAAAACAATGAAAGTAGAAGACAGAAAGATCTTCCAAAACCAAATATGACCCTATTATTTTCTTGCCTAAAATCTCTCAAATTTCCCAATGGCCTTAAGTTAAAGCCCCAAATCCTTACAAACCCAATGACTTACAAGATACTCCTCTACAACCTGGATGCTAGCTACCTCTATGGCCTCATCTGAAACTTCTTTTCCTCTCCCACTTCTCTGTTCACTCATTTATTTGACAAATATTTACTGATTACTTATAATGCACCATATCCTATGTTAATCACTGGTGATACAATGATGCACAAGACAGACATGGTCCATGACATACTGATCTTATTTCAAGCTCCTCAAATGTGCCAGACTTTCTAAAATCTAAAATTTTCCAATACTGCCTCCTCTACCCAGAATCAAATCTGCCACTCACCTTGCTGGCTAGTTCCCCTTTAATTTTCAAATCTTAGATTTAATGTCATTTCCTCAGGAAGAAAAGTCTTCCCTGTCCCTTAGGACTTGGTCAAACACTTAGCTATAATACCCTGACTTTCCGCTTTACAATTATTAATAAACAAGTTTTTTATATTTCTGTTTTTTTTACTAGACATCATAATCTCCACAAGGACAGAGATCATAGCTCTCTTGTGTTGTTGACTAGTAATTCTGACTTTGCAAATACCTTTTCTTTCACAGAAAAAAAATTCTTGCATTTAAAGGATATTACCTTTCTTGAGGGGTTTGTTGTACCATCTATCTTTTTTTATGTCTGGGATGGTAATTCTTACTGATGGATTCTCAACTAGGATTTTATGCAGCAGAGCTGAAAACAAAACATTAAGAGAACATTTACAAAAAAGTCATGCAGATTAGAAAAACCTATGGCTTGTGGTAGGGAACACATTCTCTATTGGCCTTCTTATTTCTAAATATTATTTCTGGGGAAGAGAAAAAAATAAAGCTACTAAATTACTGCTTAAATTTCATGGAGTTGTTCTTTGTTGCAGTTTGTATCTTACACTACTCTTCCTACATCTGATTCTCAATTGCCTGAAAATAAGAATAAGAACAGAGTGAAAATGTTTCTCCCATGTGACAACATTAACTGAAAACAAAGGAAAGTTTTTTATAAATAATACTGGGGATAGAAAAGATTTTTCCAAACATGACAATATGGTCGAAAACTACAAAGGACAAGATAATAGATTTGAAAAGTATAAAACTTCTACATGTCAACATAGTACAAACAAAATGGAAATAAATGACAAATTGTAAAAAATATCTGTAACAAATGCAAATATTTAAATATTTAACATTAATATGTTAAAAAACACACTTCATGGCCAGGCGCGGTGGCTCATGCCTGTAATCCTAGCACTCTGGGAGGCCGAGGCGGGTGGATTGCTCGAGGTCAGGAGTTCGAAACCAGCCTGAGCAAGAGCAAGATCCCGTCTCTACTATAAATAGAAAGAAATTAATTGGCCAACTAAAAATATATAGAAAAAAAAAAATGAGCCGGGCATGGTGGTGCATGCCTGTAGTCCCAGCTACTCGGGAGGCTGAGACAATAGGATGGCTTAAGCCCAGGAGTTTGAGGTTGCTGTGAGCTAGGCTGACGCCACAGCACTCACTCTAGCCTGGGCAACAAAACGAGACTGTCTCAAAAAAAAAAAAAAAAAAAAATTCAAAACAGTATCATAGGCCTGGCGCGGTGGCTCACGCCTGTAATCCTAGCACTCTGGGAGGCCGGAGTCGGGTGGATTGCTTGAGGTTAAGAGTTCGAAACCAGCTCTGAGCAAGAGCAAGACCCAGTCTCTACTATAAATAGAAAGAAATTAATTGGCCAACTAATATATATAGAAAAAATTAGCCGGGCATGGTGGCGCATGCCTGTAGTCCCAGCTACTCGGGAGGCTGAGGCACAAGGATTGCTTGAGCCCAGGAGTTTAAGGTTGCTGTGAACTAGGCTGATGCCATGGCACTCACTCTAGCCTGGGCAACAAAGCGGGACTCTGCCTCAAAAAAAAAAAAAGAAAGAAAGAAAGAAAGAAAAACAACAATATCATATATAGGCCTGTTAGGTTAAATTTTTTTTAGAAAATGTAAACCAGGCCGGGCGTGGTGGCTCACGCATGTAATCCTAGCACTCTGGGAAGCTGAGGCAGGAGGATCATTTGAGCTCAGGAGTTTGAGACCTGCCTGAGCAAGATCGAGACCCCTGTCTCTACTAAAAATAGAAAGAAATTATTTTAATGGCCAAATAAAAATACATAGAAAAAATTAGCCAGGCATGGGGGCACATGCCTATATTCCCAGCTACTCGGGAGGCTGAGGCACAAGGATTCCTTGAGCCCAGGAGTTTGAGGTTGCTGTGAGCTAGGCTGATGCCACAGCACTCTAGCCCAGGCAACATAGCGAGACTTTCTCAACAACAACAACAAAAAAAACATAAACCAATGAAATGGTACAAACTTTCTGGAAAGCAATTTGGCAAAATATGCCATAACCATTAAAAACTACATACATCCTCAAACCTGTAATTTTGTTTCTGAGGATTTAAGTAAATAATTTAAGGATATGTGCAAAGATTAAATTACATGGATGCTGATCTTTTATAATACTGAAAATTTAGAAAAAAAATCTAAATCTCCGGCAAAGTGAATTGGATGAGTATAGTAAAGAATATCCACATACCAGAATATTATCCCAGGCTTTAAAAACAATGTAGACCTACAATTATAGTTATGGAAAAATGTTCACAGTGCATTAAAACAAAAAAAACTGGTTATGAAATAGCTTGTATAGTATGATCCCATTTTGTATAAAAACATATATACTTTAACATATATTTATTATATATATATAGTCATGTACCACACAACGTTTCAGTCAATAAAAAACCACATATAGGACAATGATCCCATAAGATTATAATACTGTATTTTTACTGTTTCTGTGTTCAGATATGTTTAAATACACAAATACTTACCACTGTGTTACAGTATTGCTTACAGTATTCAATATAGTAACATCCTATGCAGGTTTGTAGCTTAGGAGCAAAAGGCTATACCATATAGCCTAGGAGTGTAGGAGGCTATATTACCTACGTTTGTGTTAGTATACTCTACAATGTTCACACAATGATGAAATGACCTAACGACACATTTCTTAGGATATATCCCTATTATTAAGTGACACATGACTATACTTACAATAAAGTATCAAAGCATATATCAAATTTTTCTTTTTACTTATTTCTTTTTTAAATAAAAGGCCATCCAGGTGCACAGATTCGAGTTGTCCTAAATATACATTCCCCAAAATATTTTTAAAAAGCTATTTCCAAATTCTAGGATTACAGGGTTATTTTTTCCTCAATTTTTATTTGTATTTTCTAATCTATGTACAAGGATCATGGATTATTTGTGATCATTTATAAGTTCAAAAGAACAAAATGTAAGAAGAAATTCAAATAGCACAAGATTTCATTATTAAAGAAATTAGTATTTTCAATCAGGTAGCACAGTTACCTAGAGGAGCAGAATCGATTTTCTTCCACGGGTTGAGGTATGTTTTTTTTTCTTTCCAATCAGAATATTCCTGACAACTGTCACTGGGCTGGTCCCACGGCAATTCTAAAAGTAAAAAAAAGTCCCAGTTTTCTGAGTATTTCTATCATTATAAGAACTAAAAAAAATTAATCCAAATCCATGAAAAGTAACCTACAAATTAATTCAATATGGTTTTCAATCTAATAACACCAACTCAAACTTTAGAGGCACTTTAAAGATAGATGAGCCCACTTCTTTTTTTCCCCCAAGACAGAATCTTACTCCAACACTGTGGTAGCTCACTGCAATCTCAAACTCCTGGGCTAAAGAGATCCTCCTGCCTCAGCCTCCTGAATAGTTGGGACTAAAGGCACATGCCAGAGATGCCTGGCTAATTTTTCTATTTTTAGTAGAGACAGCATCTTGCTTTTGTTCAGGCTGGTCTGGAACTCCTGACCTCAAGCTATCCTTCTGCCTGGGCCATCCAGAGTGCTAAAGATTACAGGCGCGAGCCACAGGTGATAAAACCACTTATTGCCCTAGTCTTTTTAAAACTGTTTACATGAATCTTAAAGGAGACATCTGTTGTGATTTTTCATTTAATAACCATACATACTTCATTTTAAAAAGATCTTTGGGGTCAAAAGTTCCAAGTTATTTATAAATAAATTACTTCTTGCAATGGACTAAATGTTTGTGTCCCCTCAAGTCTCAGTTGAAATTCTAACCTATAACGTAAGGGTATTTGGAAGTGGGGCCTTTGAGAGGTGATAAGGTCATGAGGGTGGGAGCCTTCACAGGATTAGTGCCCTTATAAAAAGACACTATAGGTCAGATTGCAGTGGCTAATGCCTATAATCTCAGTGCTTTAGGAGGCCTAGGCAGAAGGATCACTTGAGGACAGGAGTTCAAGACAAGCCTGAGCAACATATTAACAGCAAGACTTCATCTCTCTAAAAAAAAAATTAGCCAGGTGTGGTGGTGTGCACCTATAGTCTTAGCTACTCAGGAGCCTGAGGCAGGAGGATTGCTTGAGTCCAGGACATTGAGGTTACAGTGAACTATGATAACACCGCTGCACTCCAGCCTGGGTGACAGAGCGAGACTCTGTCTCTAACAAAATAAATAAAGATTTTAAAATAATAATGAAAAGACACAACGGAGCTTGCTTCTGTTCTCTCTGCTCTCCACCATGGGAAGATGCAGGAAGATGGCCACCTGTGAATCAGGAAGAGGGCCCTTATCAACCATGCTGTCACCCTAATCTCAGACTTTCAGCTTTCACTGGAAGTAAATTTCTGTTGCTTATAAGCCACCCAGTCTATGATACTTTGTTATAGCAGCCCAAACTGATTAAGATGCTATTAAAATAACTATTATATAAATATGGATTCTCTTGATTTAATTTATTTTGGTATAACAAATTAGGTTTTTCATAGGACAGGTAGGTGTTTTATCATGAAGAAATAGCTCTTACCTCCAGCCAACATTGCAGTAAGTACTATTCCACAGGACCAAACATCAACTGGTTCTGCATGAAATTCTTTTCTCTTTAGAAGTTCTGGAGCAACATAAGGTAAAGTACCACACATCTTGTTCAACAAACGCTCTCGATTATTATGTCGAAACACTGTCGCCAAGCCAAAGTCCGAGATTTTGAGATTATCTAAACCAAAAGAAAAAGGATGGCACTGAATAAAGATGTTTTACAAATAGATATACTTAAAGGAATTCAGTTTTATTGGAAAAATTACTGGTGTTACTTAAGGTTTATAAAAACTCTCTACCTTAAAATGACCAAAATAAAAAAGAAATTTGAAAAAAGAAAGAATAGGCTGGGCACGGTGTAATCATGCCTGTAATCTTAGCACTCTGGGAGGCTAGGCAGGAGGATTGCTTGAGCTCAGGAGTTCCAGACCACCCTGAGCAAAACTAAAATCCCGTCTCTACTAAAAATATAAAAATTAGCTGGGCAGCATGGTATGCACCTTTAGTCCCAGCTACTCGGGAGGCTAAGGCAAGGAGGACGGCCTGAACCCAGGAGTTTGAGGTTGTTGTGAGCTAGGCTGACACCATCGTACTCGAGCCTGGGCAATACAGTGAGACTTTGTCTCAAAAAAAAAAAAAAAAAAAAAAAAGACATCATCATCATCTATGCTAAAACCAGAAAAAAAGCCTCATCTTGTCTACTAACTTAAGAGAAATATCTTCAACACACAAAATAGTTTGGACCAGATTAAAGAAAGATGCCAGAGTCAAAAAGCAGCCGCTCTTCTGGAAAAGAGCACTCCAAACTTTGGCTGAAAGCAGAGCAAAGCCCTTCATTAGATAGTGTGGAGTGCAGGAAGGAGACATCAGTAATATACTGGGCACAACTTTTCTCAGCAACAAACAAACCCAGTTGGCAAGAAGAAAATATATGAAAACATACCAAATTAAAGAACCACAAACCACAAGAACTTCGTGGCAATGTGGCTAAGCCGAGAAAAAAAGGAGAAACTGTACAAAAAAACCCTGAAGAATGAACTTTCACCCTGACTTACCATCTTCAACATGCACAGACTGCAGGCAGGACTTTCAACTTTACATACACTTAGTGGGTATCTACTGTAACCAAGTGACAGGTACTGGGCTAGCCAATGCAGGCAGTAGATAAATCAGTGAAGAAGATGTACAATAGAAAACTGTTGTGAAGGTTATGAAAATATAGAACATTACAGGATTTTAGAGCAATGGGATCTAACCTGGTCTTAGAAGTTAGGGAAGGCCATCTATTATTAGAGGTGTCAACTGGTAAAAATCTTTTCAGAAGGCAATCTGGCAAAAGATGCTAAATTTTGAAATATTCACTTTTTGAACTAGCAATTCTCACTCCTAGGACCATATCCACAGAATAATCCCACAAATTCACAAACATATTCATGGCGAAATTATTTGAAAATAACTGTCCACCAATAAAGAAATGATTAAATCGTATATGCACACAACGAAAACTATGGAGGTAGTTGTTAAAAAAAAGTATATCTGTATGCACAAACATGGAATAGAGTATAAGTGGGGGGGAAAAAGGCTAGTGGTATAACAAATACTATAACATGACCCAGTTCTTGTATTGGGCCTGTGCACAAATTTATAGAACAATCATCACTGTTCTATTTTTTTTAAGTTAAAAACAAATGTCCCCAAATAGGAAACTGATTCTTTTAAAAAATCAAATACATTCACCCAATAGGATAAGTAAACCACTGATGATGTTTACCAGGATGTGACTTGGGAGGCAGCTACTGTGATTATCCTTTTAGTAGCTAAATATGATACAATTTGGACAAATCACTGAGATTAAGAGTTCCAAGTTACAAACAATAATCACTTAAAATACTAAGCCATTATTAAAACATTCCTTGGATTTTGTTCTTTCATTATATCTGCAACATAATACTCAGGTTATAGAACTGCACATACTAAATTCAAAATTTAGGAATGTTGTTACCTCTGAGAAAGAGAAAGGGAGTACATCTGTAGAGGAATACACGGGAAGACTTTAAATACTGGTAATCTTTTACAACTTTTTGAAAAAGACTATTACTAACTATTGAATGGAAACAAAAGAATATTTTATAATATACAAATAATAAATTTGTATATTTTATAATATATAAATAATTATTTGTAATAATATACAAATAATTTTATAATATACAATTATAAATATTTATAACATACAAATACAAATAATATACAAATAACATACAAATAAACATCCACTCACTTTAAGAATTTTCTATTTCCTTTGAAATCCCCTCTAAATACTTCCTTGAATACATTCCCTTCCCTACCTTCTCAGAGGTAACCAGGATTCTGAATTGTTTTATTATGCCCTTTTCTCTTTATTTATTCATTTATTTATTTTTATCACATTAACTGCCACGTGAATTGTATTTAACTCACACTAGCTTTCAGCCCAGGGCCTCATGAAGCATATATAACTCACACCTCTTCACTGTGCAAGCCGCAAGAACTATTTTTCAAGTTGCATATAACTCACACACAGAAAACAATAAAAAATAATTTTTTTATTAAATTAGAAAGGATCATTTTGTTTTTGAAGTTTTTATCCTGTTTTTGAAATAAAACACTGTAGCCACAAGGAAAAAATTTTTTTTCTAGTATAGCAGTCAATGTGTTAAAATTGAGATGGGGATTTCACTAGGTTGCCTGGGATAGTCTCAAACTCCTGGACTCAAGTTATCCTCCCACCGCAGCTTCCCAAGCTGCTGGGATTACAGATGCACAATACCGCATGCCTGGCACTCTTGCTTTTCTGTGTGATTTTTTCCCCACATTTTGGATCCCTAAACAATATATCTGGTTTTACATATTTTTGAACTTCATACAGAATCAGACCATACGAATTCTTTTACAACTCTCCTTTTTGGCTCTACATCATTATATTCCTGAAATTCAGCCATGCTATTGCTTGTAGATATAAATCATCCATTCCATAATTATCTGTTTTACTGCTGGTAGACATTTGGGCTGTTTCCAGTTTTCTGCTATATTATAAACACCACCACTGACAGCATTCTTATAAATGAATAATGTTTTATATTTTAAGCCAGATGAGTAGATGTTTATCATATTTTATAACACATATTAGACATTTTATTTTTAAGTTTTAAATATAAAGATTTGTATGCTATGTAAATATATTTTAGAGGATAAAAAATAAAATCCACATACACATAAATGCATATATCCTATGATACACCATAACTAGCACCATAACTAGACAAATTGATGAAATAGCAGAGGACACTGAGGCACAATTGTTAGAGAAAATCAGTGAATCATCCTGGTACGCAATCAAGGCTGACAAGTCTACCAATGTTGACAAGAAGGCTACAATGCTAGTTTTTGTGCGATGTATTTTTCAGGAGGATGTACATGTGGATATGTTGTGTGCACTTTTGTTGGCAACCAATACCACCACAGCTACAGAACTATTCAAGTCTTTGAATGATTACGTACCCAGATAACTGAATTGGCATTTTGTGCCAGTATATGTATGGATGGAGCAGCCACCGTGACCTGACAGCTTTCTGGTTTCACTACTCAGGTCAAGAAGGTTGCTTCTGAATGTGAGTCTACACACTGTTATCCATAGAGAAATGCTGGCTAGCCAAAAAAATATCACCTAAACTAAACATTTTGCAGGATGTGATTAAAATTATCAACCACATTAAAGTACATGTCCTTGGCTGGGGGCACAGTGGCTCACACCTGTAACCCTATCACTCTGGGAGGCCAAGGCAGGAGGATTGCTTGAGGTCAGGAGTTCAAGACCAGTCTGAGCAAAAATGAGACCCCTGTCCCTATAAATATTTCAAAAGTAAATAAATAAAAATAAAGTACATGCCCTAAACTCACATCTATTCATGTAGCTCTGCAAGGAGATGGATGCAGAAAGCACGTCTTCTCTTAAACACAGAAGTCAGATGGCTTTGGGTGCAATACCAAAGCTATTAGCATTCACAAATTAATGGAAACAGCATGAAAAGGGGAAGCAAAAGGAATCCTCATGGCTTGTACTGCACTCTCATTTCTCAGGATTCATCGACAGAGCATCTTATGGCTCCCTTTTTCCTCATATCCCAAATTTTCTGAATATCTAAAATTTTGCTTTGTGCCTTATGAAAAACTTGCAGAAAGCTAAATAACTAAACCTCAGGGTTGGACAAAATCTTAAAAGTATTTTGGTCTAACTAGCCATTCAATGTTTAAATATCCTTTATAATATCCCTGATAATTATATAATCCAATGTTTGACACTAAGGTCATAAACACACTAAATTCCAAAGCACCCTATTCCATTTTTTAACAGATACATTAATGAGGGTTATCCTTGAATGAATACAAATTGATTTGATATAGTTTTCACCCACACGTTATGATGAACCATATTTAACAATTAGCAAGTTTCATCTGAGTTCCTTCAATTAGTCCTATTTTGCATAGTTTATAGCCTTTTCATAATCCTGATCATTCTATAAGAGTACTTCAGGGGTATGCATGCCTTTTACAGTGTGGATCCAGGAAACCCAGTGTTTCTGGTGTAGCCTCATGAGTAGTGCTGGACTGCTACCTTCCTCATTCTAAATAGAAGCACCTTAGTTTTCTACAACCACATCACACAAGTGACTAACATTAAGTTTACTGCCTACGAAATGTCTTTTTTAAACCCATTCTGCTGCCAAGAACATGCCATTCAACTTCACTTGGTTAGTTTTTTCAATCCATATACTGGAGTTTAGATTTTTCCCTATTAGAAACAACTGTTAGACTGGACACACCTCTCTGGCCTGCTAAATTCATTTACTCAACAGATATTTTTGAAAGCCTACTATTTGTCAGGTACTATTCTAACACTAAGAATAGAGCACTTGGCCGGGCACGGTGGCTCATGCCTGAAATCCCTAGCACTCTGGGAGGC
>VSMD01056412.1:0-68091 GCA_008750895.1 Mirza zaza
CATATTTGGAAGTGCAGTAAGCATACATCTGGCATTTTGTTATATATCCTTAGGTTCATAAGTAACCAACACCCCCACTTTGGCCCTATCATTTCTCTTCACCAAACATCATTTGTTTCTGACCGAGTTCATTTACATAATTTAACCAATTAATGTACCTTTTACCCAACCCCCATATCACTCAGAACAGGCTAGGGAACAAATGACTTCAGAAGCTCGTGAGCTTTATAACCCTGAGAGTTAATGTATCCTTCACAATGCACGTGTGCTGCAGGTCAGCTGTTCTCTGCCCCCTGCTCATCACAGACACTGGCCGAGAGAACAGTCTCACACGTAAGCATGGGGACATTTCCAGGTGCGCCAGGCAGAAAAGAGACCTAGATGAACTGCGCACTGGCTTGTGAGGCTTCTGCTCCAAAGTGGCCTGCACCGCTAGGCTCACATGTTATTGGCCACAGGAAGTAAAGCGGTGGATCTAGAATTCAGTAGGGAGGAAATGTATTTTTGTTCGAGAGAATCATGACAAATAAAAGATCAACTATGGGTGAACACTCAGAAAATCTATCATACTTCCTAAGAAAAATTTGATTCACTAAGTTCACCTGGTCTCAGTGTGTAAGAAGGGAAAATGACTAAACTGAACCAATCCATGCTTAATGTGTAATGACAGGCCTTGAACGCTGTCCGAAGTCTCTTTACAGACTCTGAAATCCTCTCACGGTGTCACAATATTTAGTATTCAATATTTCAGCGATGGGCAAGCTTACTCCGGTGGTCAGATTATTCAGGTTCTCTGAAAATAACTAGTTTAATTTTTTGATGGGGTTATAATTTTTTTCTTAAATGCCACCAATATATAGCTTCTAGATTTCAGGCCACCCATGTCAGTTCTGACCTCTGAAGCTATACATGATGAATCCGAGTATCCCTTCCATCTAAAGTGTTTAAGTGAGACAATTTGTAACCATAGATTTTTCTTTCTACCAAGTTAAATATTCCTTGTTATGCCACCTTTCTTTCCATTATATAATTTCAAATTTCTGCATTTTTCCTGTTAGTCTCTATTTTCCATTTTCTTCTTAAAGTTTGTTTACAGACAATCCAATTATAACCAACTCTGCACAGAAATGACAAAAATCAGCTCAGATCTTACTTATTCTGCAAAGTTTTTCCTGACTAAGCATTGATAAAGTCTCTTTCCTAAAGGCAAAATTCAATCAGATTTTACATAATATCAATTTGTTTTATTTAATTTGTATTTTATTTTAAACTAATATCAAGTGTGAAATGATATTTCTATACCCAAGCATTTGAATAGTTTAATTTTAAAAAGGATTAGTATCATATACTATAATTAGCAACTGTAAATAATCTCATAATGCCAATCTGCAATATAGGTGCATATATATATATATATGTCTCACAAATGTCAATCTAAAATATATAATGCTATTCGTTTTCTTTTTATTCTTTTTTTTAGCATATTATGGGGGTACAAATGTTAAGGTTATGTATATTGCCCTTGCCCCCCCGAGTCAGAGCTTCAAGCGTGACCATCCCCCAATTGGTGCGCATCACACTCATTATGTATGTATATACCCATCTCTCCCCCCACCCCGCCCTATACCCGATAAATGTTATCCCTATATATGCACTTAGGTGTTGATCAGTTAATACCAATTTGCTGGTGAGTACATGTAGTGCTTATTTTTCTCTTCTTGGGATACTTCACTTAGTAGAATGGGTTCCAGCTCTATCCAGGAAAATACAAGAGGTGCTATATCACCATTGTTTCTTATAGCCGATTAGTACTCCATGGTATACATATACCACATTTTATTAATGCACTTATGTATTGATGGGCACTTGGGTTGTTTCCACAGCTTTGCAATTGTGAATTGTGCTGCGATAAACATTCGAGTGCAGGTGTCTTTTTCATAGAATGACTTTTGTTCTTTTGGGTAGATGCCCAGTAATGGATTACTGTATCAAATGGTAGATCTACTTGTATCTCTTTAAGATATCTCCATATTTCTTTCCACAGAGGTTAAACTAGTTTGCAGTCCCACCAGCAATGTATGAGTGTTCCTATTTTTGATTGGTATTTATGGTATAGATGTTAACCATTATTTCAGTTTGAAATATATTTAAAACTGTGCAATAAGAAGAGCAGCATATAAAATGCCACATGCTCTTAATTTCCATCTTTGATATTTTTTTTCTTTCCTGGTATCTTGCTTTCTGCTAAAATGCATACTTACATCTTGAAATTCTCAGATGAAATACAAGGTATTTACTATCAAGGAAATCTCCTAGGGTAAACTACATCTGTTCAACAGTCTTTAAAACAATTAATCTTTGAACTTCCCAGTACTTTAAAATTCTGAGCAAGCTTTAATAGTAACACTCTAGGCTGTGAAAACCCTCCCAGGAGCGTAGATGGCCACAGACACATTTAAATTAGTTCAAGTTATAAGAATTCAATTTAAAAAAATAAATAAATAAATACATGTGTAATGTGTGACTTTTTAAAATGCTATTTGTTCTCTTTTCATCCCAACTCCACCCTGTGTTCCTTTGGAGAATCAAATATTTTTGTAAATCATTTTTGAATGAATATATATTGTATTTAATGAATTATAAGACATTTAAAGTACTGTGTCCTCATATGACATGTCATTATAACTTCATCTCACATCAAAAATGCAGTCTAGTTATGTTTAATAACACTCTTGGTGAAAGTGAATGACACATACATTAGACTAACACAATTTTACAGAGATCATCCTGGTACAGAATTGAAGAAAAGTGAATGCAAGTCAATACAGTAATGCATTTGTCAGGAATTAAGCCCATAGGAAGATAGTCTGTGAAAATTGCAGCTGCTCCTGTCATGTTTACCATTACAATAACCTAAATGGATAGAAGTATAGTGGATCTGTTCATGCATTCTGTAAATGGCTCTGTATACTGCCGAATGACCCTCACGGTCTAGTTTTCTAAGATCATACATAAAAGTACATATTATATGAAATTCTACTTGCCTAGGGAGATGATTCAACACTAGTCCTCCATTTGTGCACTTTGCTTTCTCTGGGTAGAGAATAAAATATGAACTCTATGATCTCTGAGTTTATGTTCCATGTATTCTATTCCAGTTCAAATTCTAAATTCATCATAAGCTCAAACTTATCTCAAGGTAGATCAGACCGGTAACTTTGCATGATTCAGAAGTAGCTGTTTATTGAAAAAATAGGTACTGAGTAATCAGAAGAGATAAAAAATGATCAACACTGTGTCCTCGAAAAACTAACAATCTGCCTGCGAAGACAGATTTTAACAGTTGATTCCAACATAAACAGGACAAAGGCATGCTCTGTGCGGTTCTGTTACAAGGAAGAAAAATAAGGTTTGATGTGTTAGTGAGAAACAGTAGAGGAAAACTCCTGGAGAAATAGACACGTGAGTTACATCTACAAGAATAATTAGGCATTGATGATGCCAACTCTTGTCATTAATCAAGAATGCAAGAATATACACTAGGAGGGGAAGTGGTAGAGGATGAGACTGGCAATTTAGCCAGTTTTCAGTTTTATTGTTTTTGTTTTTGCTTTTTGCCATATTAAAACATTTATACTTGACGACATAGAATTTTGGAGAGAAGGAAAGAATATGGTTAGATTTTCACAATAAGTGGAATGTGCTTTGAGAAGAAGAGCAGATTGCAATCACTACAAATTTGCCACGTTGATTATTGTCTCTTGTCTTTGTTTTGATTTTCATCTTGTCCTGTTTTCCCCCACCTTGTGGTTGGAAGTGAAATGTCTGGTCTATCAGAGCTGGGGCATTTGTTTCTCTTCTTCCTTAGCCTCGGTTTTTGTGGTGGATAAGGTAACATTTCAGAATTATTCTCAAATTTATTACACCTCTAGGCATAATGGAATGAGACAGAAAAAATGAATATAAACAAGGACAAACAGATGCCTGTTTGATAAATATATTAAATATAGTTTACAGTTCCATTTTTTATAGCAGTGACCTATTTTAAACCCAATCTCACTTGTGTTTGTTTAAATGAGAAATGTTAGGGTTAGGTGTGCCCGTGATACTTTCCAGGTGACTACCTGGACTGTTGGTGAGTGACCTCCATTAACTGAGACCAAGTGTGTCTCTAGGAGGAATGGTAGCTACAATTCAATTATGGAAACACAAAAGATAATTTTTTTCATGAAAATTTTCTTAAGAATTAGACAACTCCATAACAGTATCAAACTAAAAAACCATCAGTTAATGTGGCCAATCACTTTGGGAACATGAAGTAAAAATAACTGAAGTACCAAGTTCCTGATTATGTATATCCATTGCTTCCTTTTAATGTCTCAATATTAATGGCTAGATGTGTGCTTCTCTGTTGGCTTTCTGGCTCAGAAAACCCTTATTATAACTGTTTACTCTGGAATACAAATGCATGTTTAAACATTTTTGGAGGAAAAATGTATATTTCCAAGGCCACATCAAAGCTGGATGAAATATCCAGAAAGTTACTCAATCTCACAGTAGCAGAACAGGTATCTGGTGTTGAGCAAACAAGTTGACTGTTTGATTTATAGCACTTAAGAGGTCTAACCTGTAAGCCACAGCTGCGACATACCTGACTAACCACAGTACATGGATTGTAGAAAACAGGGTGCTTTCAGCAGCTGAGTGAAATTGTAGTGGTTTTAAAAGAACAAACTCTAATGTTCAACGAAGCATAACTGAAAGTTGGAAGCTAGAGTTGGGATAATATATTAGTGATTGATGGCAATGTCTGCTTTATAGGGACAGAAACTGTCACACTTATAAATCTTGGTTTTTAAAATGGTACTTGAGAATTACCAGAGAAAATAAAAGAGCCTCTATACAGTCTAGGTCAGAAAGCTCAGGCTTACAACATCGAATAGCGGCCAATAGTTACTTGACAACGATATGTTTTGGACTTGAGAAGGCATGTCCAATATGAGGTTATTGATGATGTGTAGCTGAACATAAGCTGAAGAATAATTGCATTTGAATGGAAAGAAAGTGGAGAGGACAAATGCGCTGTTTTCAGGAGCTGTAATTATGAAAAAAGTAAGAAACTTTAGAATGGTAGCTTGAGGAACATGCAGAGTTCAGTAAAGATTATCTGATTAAGAACACACTAAGCATATTTACCCAGTAAGGGAAGGAAAAAATGAAGAAGAGAATATTAATTAGCCAAGTGAAAGGAGAACAAGAATATATTATAAGAGGACTGGCTGTGGTGGCTCATCCCTGTAATCCCAGCACTCTGGGAGGCTGAGGTGGGAGGATGGCTTGAGCTCAGGAGTTTGAGTGAGCTATGATGACACTACTGCACTCTAACCAGGGCGACAGAGCAAGACTCTGTCTCAAAAAAAAAACAAAAACAAAAAAAACCATAAAACAAATATATATATATACACACACAAATATATATATAAAAATATATATATATATATATTATAAACACGTGTTGCTTTGGGTGAACACAGGCATAGAAGATACATGTATATATCTTTTTATGAGAGAGGAGAAAAGGAATTCTTCATACATGTTACATGGGGAAACTAGAAGTCAAAGTGAAGAAATGTATCGATTCTAAAATCTTTTTGAGATAAAAGAAGAAAATATATTTATTCTACCTGATTTTTTAACCAGGGCTTATATACAAACCTTTGCTATAAAATTTAAGTACCCTGTGTGATTACAAAACTACTTGGCTAGTATTATATTTTCTTCACTGAAGGAGTGGTTTCAGAGTCTTTATCTGTAAAATAAAATCAAATGAGATGAAGTATGTAGAAAAATACTTATAAACCATAACATGCTATTCAAATATTACTTTTATTTATTTTTGATTATTATAAAAATTGGTGTTATTTTCTAGCTGTAACCTAGACTATGTGTGAGATAAATGAACATCAACTTAGCTCTAACAACATTAAAATGGAGGACTAGACATATCTAAACATGACTGGGTGTGATGGATCACGCCCGCAATCCCAGCACTTTGAGAGGCCAAGGTGGGAGAATCACTTGAGGCCAGGACTTCAAGACCAGCCTGGGCAACATGGCAAGATCCTATCTCTACAAAAAAAAAAAAAAATAGACACGGTGATGTCCACTTATACCCCACACTCCAACTTGAGAGATTGCTTGAGCACCAGCATTCAAAGTTGCACAATGCACTATGATGGTGCCACTGCACTCCAGCCTGGATGAAAGAGCAAGAATATGCCTCTAGAAATGAAATGAAATGAAATGAAAATGATTGCACATGTGAAACACACATAATATTCTCATATGATGCTTGTGTTGTGGTTGTCTGCATTGATTTCAGAGGACTAACACTTACACGATTGAAGTTTTTGTTTTTAAACTTCACGTTGAAAGAAAGCATGAAATAAAGTAGAAATAGTTTTTTATACCTAAAGTTCCAAGTAACCTTGTAAACATAGTTCAACATATTGTTTTTCTCTAAAGAAGTGACTGGAGAGCTCTTTTGAATTATTTATTCTAACCATCTGTTCCTTGCTTATCATATCTTCCAGAACAGACAAATCTCATGGCCTTCAGACTTTAGCTACTACTACTTCTAGATGAGCAGCTGTTTTCTTATCAAAAATCCATACTGAAGCTGTTCATCCTAAATTGGTAAATTTCATTAGTATCTCCAGGGCCCTGGCTGAATTCATCTATTTAAACAGCATTCTTTGGAAAACAGGTGCTTAAGTGGCTTATCTCAGTTCTATCATTTTAACAATAGTACTTAAGAAACAAACAAACTTCACATTTCCTGCTAAAACAAAAATATCATTGCCTTCATTTACTACTGCTTTTTGTTATGAAAACAATGCAGGCTTGTCAGCATATGGTACTCTTATGCTACTGACCTAATCAAAGAGTCATCTCAATCTAGAATGTTTCGGGTGGAATGAACACTTTTGCAATAGTTCAGTTATTACAATTTTGAGATGATACAATTACATAAAAGTATTTTCTGGTCACTGCGCATGCCCCAGCGCTGCTGTAACAAATTATCATAAACTTAGTGCCTCAAAACAGTAGAAATTTATACTCTCACAGTTCTGGGGGCCAGAGGTCCAAAATCAAGGTGTCAGCAGGGCCACTGTCACTCTGGATGCTCTAGATGAGAATATTTTCTTGATTCTTCGCCCTTCTGGTGGCTTTCAATATTCCTTGATTTACAGTCAAATTACAGCAATCCCTGTCTTCACGGTCACTTTGCCTCCTCCTCTTCTCCAATGTATTCTTCCTCTTTCTCTCCATTATAAGATCAGCTATATTGGTATTTAGGGACCACTTGATAATTCAGGTTAATCACTCCATGTTGTCAAGGGAAAAAATTTCATTGAACAAGTTAGACAAGAAAGGCTTTAAGACTATTGCTAGAGGGGATAGAAATTGATCTAAATTCTTTTTTTCTTTTTTTCTTTTTTTGATATGGGGTCTTGCTCTGTTCTCTGGGCTGGAATACAATGGTGTAATCATAGCTCACTCTAAACTCCAATTCTTGGACTCAATTGACCTTCCTGTCCCAGCCTCCCAGATTGCTGGGATTATAGGCATGAAACCCTACACCTGGCTGACCTCAACTCATTAAATAAAAGGTAGGAGAGGTTTCAAGAACTGGGAAGAACTAGTGAAAAACTAGAATGTGATAAGTTAGGGGGAGTTTGGTCAATATTATTAGGCTACATGCATTTGTTACTTGGAATTTAGAGAAGACAGGCTTTTATCTTCCCACAGATATGGGGAGATAACAGCTCTATCTTTTTTTATTATTATTATTTTAAAATTTTTACAGGGGTACAAACATTTGGGTTACATCTATTGCATTTGCACCTCCCAAGTCAGAGCTATCTTTCTTACGTTTACATTTCAAAGATATCTCCCCCAGTCCAAGAAAAATACATTACTAGTTATAAAACCAATTTGCAAGGGGCTGGGAGAAAATTTACCTCTCAAAGGGACAAAGAAAGAATTTATAATACAATTGCAACTTTTCTAAAGTAAATGCTCTAAGCAAAGGGAGGTGGGGCCTATTAGGAATACAGATATCTAAAATATAGTCAAGCTGAAGGAAACATTAAGGCCTTCCAGGTCAATGTCAAGATTCTTAATTAATCATATCTGCAAAGATGTTTTTTATAATTGTACCTTTTGTAAGTTCCAGAGATTAGTACATATATACTGAGGGGGGGAGCACTCATTTTTCAATTTAAACACAATTTACAAAATTGTAAATAAAATTGATAACTCCCTGAATATTCAGGGCTCTTAAAAAAACAAACAAACAACAACAAAAAAAAACCTCTTAGTAACTCAGATACTTGGCAGAGTAAAAAGCAAGAGGTAAATCTTCATACCATTTTGAACCATCTTCTTTATTGCTCACAAAGCTGAATTGCAGAAATCCTCGCTTGGGTCTCACACATCACCTCCTGTCTCTTTAAAACAGCAAGTTACTTTTCTATATTTCTATTTTTTTTTTCTATATGGTAAGAACCTCCCTGCTTCCTCTGCCTTATTGATAGTTGTCTTCAAAGGAAGGTCATTAAGTCATTCAATGCCACTCCTAAACCATCCCACTCAGGGTTTCCAGAAAGGGTAATTCATAAATATAAAATAATTTAAATATAAAGCACATTTAAATATAAAGCACATATAAAGAGTTTTGGATTCATGCATCTTTACTTTCTGTGCAAATATTATAGAACTGACTTTGGCATAAGGCAAGCATTTTGAGAGGTGCATATAGTTTACTATATTACACATCAAGTAAAAATAAAATTTTAAAAATTTAAGCAAAACATAGAACAACCAAACAATACATAATTATCTAACAAGAATATTTGGAATCTTTGCTTTTGGCTGTTATGTTAATAATTCATTTGTATCAGTTCTTCCTCATCTGAAGCAAAACCCAGACAATTTGACCAAGCCTGGCTTCTAGAAACAAACATTTATTTATTTATTTTTCAGTCACTACTTTAAGATCTTATTCTTTTCTTGTAGAAAATCCATTGATAATCCCATTTTACCCTTTCTTTCACCTTAGATCAGTGTTTTTGTGGTTTCTACTGAACTTCCAGCAAAGTTAATAGTGATCCTAATTGAAAGTACTCTTTTGGTAATATTTTATTATGCTGATGCATGATAAAACTTCAAGAGCAGGCACTAGAATCCCTTTCTTACCAACAAACAAACAAAGAAACAAACAAACAAAACAAACAAAAAACTTCTACTAACATATCAAATAGAACATTTCGGTACATGCTGACGTTCAGAACACATAGCAAATGGAACAATTGTTTGGTTTTTTTCCTACTACTGAATTTTGATTAAAAAAAATCACACTTTAATGTTCCTTGATTAAGTAATAGCATTTTTAATGTCCTTAGTGTCCTTACACTAAACAACATTATGTAGATTTTTTAAAAAAAGAGTAAAAGACTTATTTGGTCTAAAATTTCATTTGAAATCAAAGATGAAACTGGATAGTTTAAAGATTATTTTTATTTAAAATTCACCTTAAAATGTCTTTTAACATAATGGAGACTACTTTTTTTAAATAAAAAGGTAAAGTTATTTTTGTTTTCCAGAAGCATGTTTATAAATATTTACTTTGAAGTTTTAGAAGGAAAGTCAGATTATAAGAATATTCAGAGCCCATATTTCTGGAATTCAACTTCACAACATGTTTGTAACAACGATTTATTGTAACTAAATTAGTGAAAAATTGTGAATTTGGCAAGAATTTTTTTTTAAAAATCTTGAAATTTGATAAACATTGAATAGATTACCCGATTTAACTAGTATGTTAATTGCATTATATACTTCTATCTTTAAATGTTTATTGCTTTAAGTTATGCAGTTAAATGAATGCAAAAATTGATTTTAAAATTGGAAAGCAATATTGAAAAGTAAGAACCCAATGCAAATCATGCTGTAAGGCGCTGTAGGATTATTTCATTTTCAATTCATAGAGATTATTAAAAACATCAATTCTTGTATTCCATTTCTAGATATTTTTATGTAACTGCTATAGGAATACAATTGGATATTGGGTAGTGTTACTATGCACCTAAGTTGAGAAGATAACTACTGTTGTAGGGAACTATTTCTCCTTGTAACTGAATGACTGATGATTGTTAAACTCTAAGTGCCGAGTGAGGGAGGTGGCTTCTTAGAAATTAGCATGTCTTCTTTAAAAATGCAGTTAAATGCTTTAGCTCTTATTTCCCTCCAATTGACCTTTAAGGCATCTCCATTATCTTTTGGCTTATAAATCAGTAGTTCATAATGCATAAAATTTCTCTTTTTTGCATTTAAAAATTATTTTCCACTGAAGATGGTATGTGAAAAATTGTGACATTCCATTCTACACTATTTGGTGAAGAGAATAATTTTGTGGGAAGTAAAATATATTTTTAATGTAACTTGACAAGTATCAAGTTACTTTATAAATACCTAGACACATAATACTGAACAAAAAAGTAATATTTATAGTGTTTTTATATTAGGAACTGAGATATAATAATTACTCCACATAAGGAAAAAAAACTCTGCTTTTCTCTCTATGTTTTATAATTCTCCTTATAATTTACTTTTCATCCTGATTAACATGCCAATATGAATTTTGAAAAGGAAGAATTAGTATACTCTAAAACAGAAATATGGAATTATTGGTGGAAGAGTATGTTTTACTATTATCAAGACTTCACAGAGGGGTGGAGCCAAATGGTAGAGTCTCAAGAAATCATACACTGCAGAAACATCAATTTGAGCAACAATCCATGCACAAATATGCCTCCAAAATGACGTAGGAAACCATATAAGAGATCATGATACCCAAGAAACACATTGATCAAGATATGAAATCAACCTAAGTGTCTATCAATGGATGAATGGATAAAGAAATAGTGGCACATTTACACAATGGAATATTATATAGACACAAAAAGAATGAAATCCTGCCATTTGCATCAACATGGATGAAACTAGAAAACGTTATGTTAAGGGAAATGAGCCAGGAACAGAAAGACAAATCTCATATCTTCTAACATATGTGGGGGCTAAATATTCAAAAGAACCAATCTCACGGATACAGAGAGTAGAATAGCAGTTACCAGAGGCTAGGAAGGGTAGTGGGGAGGGGAGGTTAAATTGAGGATGGTTAATGGGTGTAAAAATATTGATAGATAATTAAATAGAATGAATAAGATTTGATAACACAACAAAATGACTATAAAAAAACAATAATTTAGGGTATGCTTTAAATTAACTAAAAGAGTGGAATTAGAATGTTCCTAAAAACAAATAAACAAGCAAACAAAAACAAATAAAACCAATGCATATTTCATTTTCTCAGCTATGAGTACATTTGATTCCATCATTCATTCAATAATTTATGAAAAGTAATTGAGTTGTTCCAGTATTAGAAAATAAAGATAGAGTCACCTAAAATTAGAATTTATTGGGATGAGAAACCTTTTTATGGTTAAGAAGACCAGAAAGAGAAATGGGGCATTTAAAAAAAATTATCACCAAAGCATCATTCCTTATGTGAAATTTTGTAGTTCAATTTATTTCATGGCAGTTACTGTAGCTCAAATAGTGGACTTTATTTTGATTTTATATGGATTTAAAAATTTAACTTGTCCCCACTGTATCTCTAAATTATCACAGAACATAATTTTCTTACATTGTCTGAAACTTAAACAATCCATTGTTGCAACTAAAGAAAGTAGAACACACACAAAAATCTAAAAGTAAAGTTAATAGAAGGAAGGAAATAATAAAGATCACAGAATAAATAAGTAATTTAAAGGCTAGAATAAACCAGAAAATGTCAGTACAACTAATAGTTGATTTTTTGAAAAGACAAACTATCAAGTAGACTAAGAAAAAAGATAAAGCTCAAAATCAGGAATGGAAAGGAGACATTACAATTGATACACCGAAATATAAATGGTTATAAAAAACTGTTAAGAATAATTATATAATAAAGAATTGTATATTGTATAACCTAGAAGAGATAATAAATTTCTTGACACATAAAACCTACCAAGACTGAATTATAAAGAAATAGAAAATCTGAATAGAACAATAACAAATAAATATACTAAATCATAATAGAATGTCTCAAGTGAAACACAGGCCCAGAATCCGATGGCTTCACTGCTGAATTCTATCAAGCATTTAAAGAAGTAGTAATACCAATTATTCTCAAACTGTTTCATAAAACTTTGAAGAAGAGGTAGTAATCCCAGATTCATTTAACATGGACAGCATCACTCTGATACCAAAGCCAGACAAAGACCCTACAGAAAAAGAAACCTACTGACCAATATCCCCAATGAATGTGGATACAAAAACCTTCAACAAACTACTTGCAAATCAAATCCAATAACACATTGACAAAATAATTTACCATGATCAAGTGGAATTAATTCCAGGATGCAAGGATGGTCCAACAAATGTAAATGAATAAATATGATACATAACATCAACAGAACAAAGGGCAAAAAGCATAAGATGTTTTTAATAGACACACAAAAAATGCATTTAACAAAATTTAACATCCTTTCATGTTAATAACTCAATCATTAGGTATAGAAGGAATGTACCCCAACACAATAAACACCTTGTATTATAAACTCACAGCTAACATCATATTCAATGGGGAAAAATTGAAAGCTTTTTCTATAAGATCCAGAACAAGAACAAGGATATCCACTCTTGCCACTTCTATTCAATATGGCACAAGAAGTCTTAGCCAGAGAAATTAGGTATCCAAATTAGAAAGGAAGAAGTTAAATTGTTTCTGTTTTCAGGATTTTATATAGAGAAAACCCAACAACTTCACCAAATATGTGTAAGAACTAACTAACAAATTTAGTAATATTTCAGGATACAAGAAAATCAGTAACATTTATATACAATAACAGTGAATTTTCTAAAAAAGAAATCAAGAAAACAATCCCATTTACAATAGCTACAAAAATAAAATACTTATGAATAAATTTAACTAATGATTTTAAAGTTCTTCCTAATGTAAACTATATAAAATACTGATGAAAGAAATTTATGAAGACACAAATAAATGAAAAGATATACTGTGCTCATGAGTTGGAAGAACAAGGATATCCACTCTTGCCACTTCTATTCAATATGGCTTCTCTGCTTTTTCACTGACTGTAAGTTCTTAGACATATAATATAATACGGTACTAGTTAATTATTTGTAAAAAACAACAAATTAGAGAAACTGATCGCTTTCAGAGTGGCTAAACCTGATAAGACACACGTTAGGATCCCTTCCTAGTTTCCTAGGCATAATAAATCCAGATATTGGGGAAATTTGATTATTTTTTAAAAGGATACCATTTTTTAAAATTTACCATACCATTTCACCAAGCACCACCTCTGAATTTAGAGAAATTACAGTGCAAATATAATGTGAATATCTGCCCATGAATTTTCTAATAAGTAAACTGATTTTAATTAACTATTTTATTCATTGAGAAGTGAGGTGCCAATGATTAAATATGAAATAAACACGGTTTGTGCTTTGGAAAGACGCTCAGGATGACACTGGCAAAGGGAACAGAATGAATGAATGCTATGAAAGTACCAAGAACCTTTACTGGCTTTGGCTTGTAGCCTCAAAGACTTCATCATCTATCTTGTAAAAAAATGTGACCTTTATTATAATATTTTAAACTCACAGATTATTTTTTTTCCTGGGCCTAGGAGAAAAGTAGGTGTTCCATAAATGTATTTGAAATAACTTTACTTTTATATACACTTTTGTAGACTATTTGTGTTATTTTTTTTGTGTAACCATAATTGAGTAGCCACATTACCTATAAATGTTTTATACAGCTATGTCTTTAGATCCACATATTTAGATTTGAGTATTATATTAATAATCTAATAGATGACATTGTATTAATTCAAGATAGTAAGGAAAAAAACAGGGGGTAATGATGTCTACATTATTTCTATTAATTTTGCATCTTTGTAATCTTTGTAATTAGAACTTCTTACAACCAGGTGCTTAGATGGCTGTGCCAGCTAAGCCAACTTTCTACCAATGTAAAATTTACAGCTAAGGTAATATGTAAGAGATTCGACTTCTTTTTTTCTTAATTTGGGTTCATGATCATTTTTTTTATTTATTTCAAGAAAATATGAGAGTACAAACATTTTGGTTGCATTTTATATCTTTGCTTCTCCCTAGCAAGGGTTAGAGGTATGCCCTTTCCCTCCACAATGCTCACCACATCCCTCAGATGTGGGTCTACCCCCCCAACCCCCGAATCCCTGGTGAAGGCCACCACCATTTGAGCACCATAGTGCTAATCAGTCAGTACCAATTTGAAGGCACGTACAGGTGGAGCTTATTCTTCCGATTTTGTGTCACCTCACTTTGCATAATGTGCTCAATCCAGGATAATGTAAGTGGTACTAGCTCACTGTCGTTTCTTAGAATTGAGTAATATTCCATTGTAAACATATACCAAATTTTAATAATCCACTCATGAATTGGCGAGCACTTGGGTTGTTTTCACGTCCTTGCAATAGTAAATTGTGCTGCCATAAACATTCGGGTGCAGATGTCTTTATTATAGAATGTCTTATGTTCCTTTGGGTAGATGCCTAATAATACTATTGCTGGATCGAATGGTATTTCTATTTTTAGCTGTTTGAGGTATCTCCAAATTCTTTTCCACAAAGGTTGCACTACTTTACAGTCCCACCAGCAGTGTAAGAGTGTTCCTGTCTCTCCACATCCTTGCCAGCATTTGTTGTTTTGGAATTTTCTGATAAAGGCCATTCTCACTGGGGTTAGGTGATATCTAACTGTGGTTTTGATTTGCATTTCTCTAATGATTAGAGATGTTGAGCATTTTTTTTATATGTTTGCTGGCCATTATTCTGTCTTCAAAATAGACAATCTACAGAATGGGAGAAAATATTTGCTCTCTACACTTCCAATAAAGGTCTGATAGCAAGAATCTATCTAGAACTCAAAAGAATTAACAAGAAAAAAATCAAGCAACCCCATCAAGAAATGGGCAATGGAAATGAACATGATAATTAATTAAGAAAAATACTTGATGTCTTTGTTTTTCGTTTGTTTCATTTTTGGTAATACTTATCCTGACAGGTATGTTGTCATATCTCATTGTGGTTTTAGTTTATATTACTCTCATGTCAGGTGACTTTGAGAATTTTAATACACTGGTTGGTCATTTGTATTTCTTCTTTGGAGAAATATCTTTCAAATCCTTAGTTCACTTCTCAATTGGGTTATTATTTTTTTGGCTATTGAGTTGTGTGAATACCTCATATATTTGAGAAATTAACCTCTTACTAGATATGTGGTTTGTAAATATTTTCTTCCATTTATATTGGTTGCCTTTTGACCCTGATGATTATTTCCTTTGAAGAAGTTCTTAAATTTGATCTATTAACAGTTCTATTTGTTTATTTTTGTTGTTATGATACCCTGTGTTTTTGTTGTCTTATCCATGAAGTAATTGCCAAGGTGAATGTCATGAAAGTTTTCATTTATATTTTCTTCCAGGAGTATTAAAGTGTTATGTCTTATGTTTAAGTCTTTAATCTATTTTGAGCTAATTTTTATGATTAGTGTAAGATAAGGGTGCAATTTTATTCTTTTGCATGTAAATATCCAATTACCAGATACTATTTGTTAAGGACACTATCCTTTTCCTGTGCATATACTTGGCATCTTTGTTGAATATTAGTTGACTATATATGCATGGATTTATTTCTAGGCTCTCTATTCTATTCCATTGGTCTATATGTTGGCAAGGATGTAGAGAAATTGGAAACTTTGCAATTGTTGGTGAGAAAACAAAATGGTGCACCTGATGTAAAAACCAGTATGGGGGTTCCTCAAAGATTTAAAAGTAGAATTTCGTATAATTTAGTAATGCCACTTCTGGCTATTTATAAAATATAATTGAAATCAGGTTCCCAAACAGATATTTATTAGCTCTCCCATGTTCACTGTAGCACTATTCACAATATCCCAGATGTGGAAGCATTCTAATTGTCTACCAACAGATAAATGGAAAAGAAAATAATGTATGTATATACAATGTAATAGTATTCAGCTTAAAAAGAAAATTCTGAAATATGCAACAACATTGATGAACTTTGTGGACATATGATAGGCAAAATAAGCCAGTCACAGAAAAACAAATACTACATGTTTCATTTATATGAGGTATCTAAAATAGTCTAATTCATAGACTCAAAGAGTAAAATGGTAGCTGCTAGGAGCAGGGAGTAGGGGGAAAAAGAATTGCTAATCAGTGGGCATAACATTTTATGAGAAAAATGAATCAGTTCTAAAAATCTGCTGCACAACATCATACAATAACAATGTATTGCACACGAAAATTTGTGAAGAGTGTTGACCTCAAGTATTCTTACCACAATAAAATATTTTTAATAAAGAAAAATATTAGCAGTACTTTATTACTGTCTCTAAAACTGAAGAGTTTTAGCTAAAAACTCTTGACATTATATATAAAATAAAAATAAAAATAATAAATACAGAGAAAATGGCGCACTGGCTAGGGACCATAGGACATAATGATAAACACAGCCATGAGGCTTTTCTTTTTCTTTCTTTCTTTTTTTGCTGTTTACGTCATGAATTGGATAGTGCAGTCTCCAGAAACTTGAAAACACCAATGGGCACAGACAAAAGGAAAGTCTGTTCTTTCTAGGCAAAGGGTCAGGAAAGGGGAAACCTGGAAAGACAGAAAACCTTTAGATACTAATTGCCATATTCCAGCCAAACACCTTATAAAACACTGCAGCTCTAATGTACCCCTGTCCTCAAAGGTCAAGTGGAGAGCCTGGATCTTTGCCATTACCAGCCTGTCGTGAGTGGGAGCTTGGAGTTTCATCCTCACTAAGTGGTAATGTTTACCTCCATACCTATCATGTCAAAGGATGCCTAGTAGAAAGCTAGGACTTTTATCATCAAGGAAGTAACAAGCCCAACCCTGCAGTGTCAGTAAGGGACATCTGCAGAGCAGTAATGAGGCATTCATCTCCTCCTACGAGGATGGTATCTTCAGAAACCTCATAGGGAAACTGACTCCCGCCCCATCCCAGAAGTAATGAGAAGCTCCTCTTCCAAAGGGTTTCAATGGTAGATAAATTTGGAACTTAGACTTTAAGCCCAACCTGACATTAACCAGGAAGTATCATTCTTCCATCTTTGAGCATCTTCAGATATGACCTGCTAAAATACATTTAAGTAAGATCCAGTGGTTCCTAACATAATGCACAAAATTTTCAAGTTTCAATTGAAATTGCCTATCTACAGTACCAAAAAAAATCTCAACTTGAATGAGAAAAGACCATCAATAGATGCCAACAGAAGATAATCTAGTTGCTTAATGATCTGACAAGTATTGTAATGCAACTGTCATTAATGAACAATTATGAACATGTTTGAAACAAAAGAAAAAAATGTAAAATCTCAGTGTGATAAGTTAGGCCAACTGCTAAGTTAGAGGTAACATAGTTCTCATAGGGTAATACTGATCTCACTTCTGACAATAATTGCAAGGTCAGGAATTTCTAAAACAAAGCAAAAATACCCTTCTAAATTGTAATAATTCATTAGTAGTGCTCACAGATATCACCAAAGTCTATTTTACTCACAGTTATAGTTTATTATAAGAAATGGATATTAATGAAAGTCAGCGGAATTACCAATATGGGGATTCTTTTGTACTGTTCCCATGAAGTCAGGCCATGTTGCTTTTCTAGCATTAATTTATGATAATATGCATGGTGTTTTACCAAACAAGGAAGCTTATATGAGCCTCAGTGTCTAGAGTTTTTATTAGGGATCTATCACAAAGGTATAATTGATTAATTGCCAGTTCATGTTATTGATCTTGGTTGTGATTGATCTCAGTCTGCAAATCAACTGGTACTGTGTGACCCAATGACCCTACACTAAATCACATTGTTCTCTGATATCATCATTTCCCATTATCTGCTATGGTCGATCTTCTGCCTAAATAGCACTGTAGACTATCTGGCATAACCTGCATCCCCCAAGCAAGCAAAAACACTCCTATTAGGCATGCTAGAGATTACTTCTCTGAAGCTGAATGCAAAGGCCATATATCATTTTGGAGAAGATTAAATTTATTTTGTCAAACAGTCAGAAAAGAAAAGTTATAAATAAGACCAAATGGAGATTGTAAAAGTGAAAATTGTAACTAAAACAAAACACTGAACTGATGGACTCAATAGCGGAATGAATAAGACAGAGAAAATAAGTAATGGGAAGGTAAAACAATAGAAATTATACAATCTGAACAGCAGAGAGAAAATATTCTAAAAAAAAAACCCACAAAAACAAAAACAGATCATTGGGGACCTCATGCTGGCTAACAAAAGATCCAATTTTCTTGTCATTAAAGACTTGCAAGGACAGAGTAAAGAAGAAGAGGCTAAAAATTCTTCAAAGACATAATAATAGCTGAAAATTTCCCAAATTTGGTAGAGATGTAAACTTGTAAGTTTTAGAAATTGAAAGAATCCAAAACAAGATAAACACAAAGAAATCTGCACCAAGACACATCACAGTCTAATTTCTGAAAGCAAAAACAAAAACAAAAACAAAAGACTCTTGAAAACAAAGAGAGAGAAACAATACCTTGCCTATAGGTAGAAAATTATTTGAATCTTTTCTTCAAATACTATGGAAACAAGAAAGAAGTGACACAACATTTTTCAAGTGCTGATAGGAAAGGATTGTTAATCAGGATTCAATACCAAACAAAAATATCTTTCAGGAATTTAAGGGATTTCAATACATTTTCAGATAAAGAAAAACTAAGATAATTTGTCACCAAAGACCTAAAATAATGGGTAAAAGAATTTCTCTAAACAGAAAGGAAATGGTAAAAAAAAAAAAAAAAAGGCATCAGAATATTAAAAAGGCAGAGAAAAGAAATGTTTAAAAAAAAAGAAAACAGTAAGGAGGGGCTGCTTGTGGCTCTGACTCAGGAGGGGCAAAGGCAATATATGTAACCTCAAAGTTTATACCCTGTAATATTCTGAAATTTTAAGAAAAGAAAAAAAACAGTAAAAATAAAGGTAAGCAAAACTGTCTTTTCCTCTTGTATTTTCTAAATTATGTTTAATGGCCAAAGCAAAAAGTTGATATGGTCTAATGTGATCCTCAATGTATGTAGAGGAAATATTTAAGAAAATTATATTTTAAATGAATGATGATGATAAAGGGACTTAAAGAAGAGGTAAGTTCCTACACTTTATTCAAACCATTAAAATATTTACACTAGTACACTGTGATGCTATGTAGCAGAAAAAAAAAATCCAGAAAAAATGTGAAAACACAGATGAAAAGAAAAAAGTAAAATGGCAAACTCAAAGCCTTAGAATATCAATAAGTACATGAAATAGAATTGGTTTATTTATATTAGTCAAAGATTGGAAACAACCAAAATGGTCCACATCAGATAAATTGTTAAACACACCATGGTGCACTCATGCCATCTGGCATTCTACTCACCGGTAACAAGGATGAACTGTCATATTGATACATACAACTTTGATAAAACTCAAGGGAATTACACTGAGTGGGAAAAAAGCCAATTTTAAAATATTACATATTGTCGGATTTCATTTGTATAATATTTTCAAAATGACAAAATTATAAAGAATTGGTTATTGTTTAGCAGGTGTTAGGGATGGTTCAAAGCAGAAGGGTTGGTGTCACTAAAAAGGGGTAGAACTAGTGATATCTTCGTGGTGATAGAATAGTTTGTAACTTGACTTCAGTGACAATCAATTTGTATACCCTCATGATAAAGTGGCATAGAGCTATACACATACGTTATAGCTATGCAAATTTCCTGGGTTTTGTATTGGGCTATATTAATGTAAAATGATCATTAGCAGAACCTGGATGAAAGGTACACAGGATTTTCTCTGTACTATTTTTGTAGTTTCTTGTGAATATTTATTATTTTGACATAAAATGGTAATGACAGGCAGATTAACACTAAATAACCATGTTTCAAATAAAGTTTATCTAATACTTTAATAATATAGCCAATACACTGAATTCTAGAATCTTTGAAAAATCAATTGGAGCTAGACATTTTTGGTACTATAATTTTGAGTAGCTAATTATAAAGTAATTTTATGCATTAATTCATTTAAACATTATAAATTTTTCTCAGGGATTACTATTATTACTTGCGAGAATATATAGCTTCCTTGGATTTCTTAATGTTCCTGTAAAAAGTCATAGCGTCCTAAAAACAAGCCCATAAGCATTAGATTTATAGCATTCCCCTAACTTGGGAGCTAATTGCTTTTATATGAAAGGACAATAAAACTTTTTTTATCAACCTGCGAAGGCCAAATAGTTACAGCTGGTCATATGTTCTTCGCTTAAGCCCCAAGTGCCAGGTGGATTGGAGCAGCTATACCCACAGGTGCGTACATTTCCGATAAAGATGTGAATTTGGGTACACCACTAAGCTATAATGCAAAATGTGAAACAAATGGGGCCATCTGGTTGTTGGAGAGATTTTATTCATATACCAAAAAGTTGAAGTTAGGGTTCAGACCCATTAGCTTCTCAGGTGATCCTTTCAGGTAGGGAGGGGGCAGCTACGTCTATCCCCTTTGTAAGCAAAACTTTCTCATTTCCCATCCTTGGTCAATTGGGGTACCAGGTTATTTGTGGAGCAAAAATGGCAACAGCTCTCCTTATGTCACCCCAAGGTAAGGACTAGGGCAAAAGAGGGCTGACAAATTATTTACTGTGAGGTATTAAATAAGGAAGCCATCTCTGAACCAGAACACCTCATGTGCTCCTTAAGGACAAAATTAATAACAACGAATAGTACAAAGCTAACATTACTCCACCTCACATAATAGGAAACTGGGTCACAGAGAGGGTATATAACCTTCCCCAAGGTCACATGGTTTCTGGGTGACAATGCAAAAACTGAACCTAAATGGCCTCTCTTCAGTGTCTATTCATTGAGTCACTATTCTGTAATGGGAGAGGGGAAAAAAATGAATTTAAAAAGACTACAAGCTAATAGTAGATCAAGTGTCCTGACTCTTTTTCACAGCAGATATATTTTACTTGTGAGATGATGCAATGTATATGAAAAGCAAATTTCATCTTGTTTTCATTGAGAGATTCCTTGGGGAATTTTTAATTATATGAAAACTCAGGATTCATTTTAATAATGTAGAATAAGTAGATAGAGCATTAATAATTACTGCTTTTTGACAGAGACAGGGACTGGGCTGACAAAATGGTATAGACCAGGGGTCCTCAAACTTTTTAAACAGGGGGCCAGTTCACTGTTCCTCAGACCATTGGAGGGCCGGACTATAGTTTAAAAAAAACTATGAACAAATTCCTGTGGACACTGCACATATCTTACTTTGAAGTAAAAACACAAACGGCCAAAAACACCCGCATGTGGCCCGCAGGCTGTAGTTTGAGGACGCCTAGTGTAGACCAACAGGAATATTAAAACTTAGATTGCCATAGCAATTCAAAAGAGACCTGGGAATATCACATTTAAGATTACAAACAGTCTCTGGGGGTTCTCAATATAATTATGTTTTCTTTATTATTTTTTAAGAGTGTTAATTGTCTACTAGTAATTAACTTCCCAAGTGACTGTCAAGAAATGTAATCAATAGTAAGAGCAGAGGACCCAAGCTGTCTTGGTTTCTGTGACCAATATCCTTTTCTCACCCCTGGCAAGGTGTTTCTGTTTTAATAAAATGAACAGGTGCAGATGTGCAAGATTTCTCCAGAAAGCCACTAGCTAAATCAGTTCATCTCATAGTTCTGAAATTAAAATGTAGCCAATCAGAACTTTGAAATATAATTGCCTCATTTTCAAACTTAAATACATTATGGGCCTCCTGCTAGTTCTGCACCTGGCAAATCTACTTATTAAAGTTATGAAGGGAAGAGTTTGCTGAGACATTTTAAATATTATGCTGACATTGTAATAAAAGAAAGGAGAAAGGTAGGCATGATCTAATTCTACTGATGTCTGTTCAGTTTAGTATATGCTGTTATTCCTGCAAAGCTGATAATCAAATTTCATTCTTGGAAATATTTCAAATAATTTGTATAAAATAAAACCTGCTGAATTTAAATATATTGCTTCCCCTGTAGTTCTTCAATTTCTCTTAACTTTTTTCAGTACTCAGATATTGTTTTGTCATTTAACTCACCCAATTTGTTTAATATTCCTTTTTTAGCAGGTCTGGTTCCCTTTTATCTCTATAAAGGATATGATTACCTGTACATTTATAGGTACTTATGTAAGTAATGGGTAGAGGCTGTAAGAAAGATGAAATTCAATTTCTATCACTGTGCTGACAAAACAATCATTTGTGTTCTTAGATGTGATTAATCTTCATCAGCAAACAAGGAAGCTACTGAACTAGTATTCTGATTTTTGGCATCAATATATTTACCTAATTCCTTAGATATTTTTCTTTACACTTCTATATATAAAAAATAACAAAATGTTGATATGTTTATTGATAAAAATGTACACTTGGAAAGTGTGCTATTACAACTAGCTTATACAAAAGACAATTTAATTGGATAAACATCTTTGAAATTTAGATGGTTATAAGACTAACGAAAATAAGAACATACACTAATATTCAGAAAGTAAAATAAATGTATGTTGATTGTGGGAAAACTTAAAAATTTAAATATAATGAATGTGGAAGGACATGTTGTGTGCCAAAGTATTACACATAAGTAGTCACCTATGATATGCCATGTTCTACATCATTTAGGAATTATAGACCCACAGCACTACGAGCAAACCATTGAGTAAAATGTGTTAGAGAATTTACAACATTTTGGCTTTTAGAATGATAATATGATACAAATACAATCGTCCCTGGGTACCAGGGACTTCAGGGTTCCCTGATAATACCAAAATCCATGGATGCTTAAGTCTCTTATATAAAATGATACGCTATTTGCATGTAACCTATGCAAATCCTCCTGTATACTTTAAATCATCTCTAGATTACTTATAATACCTAATACAGTGCAAATGCTGTGTAAATAATTGTCATACTGTATTGTTTAGGGAATATTGACAAGAAAAGAGTCTATACATTTTCAGGACAGATGCAGCCATCATTTATTTTTAATATTTTTGATCCGTGGTTGGTTAAATCAACTGATGCAAAACCCATGGATAAGAAGGGCCAACTGCATATTACACAACATTCTAATTTGTCTTCGTGATGCATCATGAGAGGTTTGTTCCCAAAACAACTTAAGTAAAATCAAGTTAGTCAAATTAATTAAAAATTCTTTTTCAGTTTATAGTTTCTTGGGTTTTAATATTGTAAATATGGAATTATATAGTTTAATACCAATACTCATTGTTTTTTTCCTTAATTTTGTGAGAAATTTTGTCTTTTTAATTAAAATTATGCATTGAAAAGCAATGAATTTTTTATTGACTTTCAAAAATATTATTTGACATCGAGTCCCATAATAATTACAAAGACACAAAGATTAAGTTATCTCTGGGTTTGTTATCACTACATAACCTGTCTCTCCTGACTACTACAGAAATTGTATACTAAAAGTGGGTACTTCTATGACAAACAAACAAAGAAGCAAATAAAATGGTGATTTTAGTCTAATGGTCAATCAGTGCTATAGCAAGAAAATATGTCAACTCATACGATCCTTTGGTAATACTGTCGTCTGCAATTAATCGCAAAGGAAGCCATTTGCCTCATGCAATTTTAGCTCTACAGGAAGAGATTACAAAGCAAAACCCTTGTGGTTTGTGTTGATGGCTTATGCCTGTGTTTGATCATGTGTTAAAGAAATCAATAGCTGTCATTAGGACATGAAAGAGACAGAGTCAGAAACTTCAGGCTTCCAGACTTAAGAGAGCTAACTGCTTCTTGACCACAAGTATTAAAAGTAAGAATGAGAAAGTCTAAGGGGTGCATGTTTTTGTGAAAGACCAAAATAAGAATGTGGTCTTCATTTAAAATCTTGACAGTTTTAAGGTCATTAGTCTCTTTAAAATTAAGAGAGGCAGAAAGACAAAAAGGCAAAAAAAAAATGTAGAAGATAGGAGAACTGTCTCTGGAAAAGTATTGTGGATGGGGTTACTAGAACAATTCTGTAAGGTAAAAGAACGTCCTCCTAGAAAGTAACATCATCATCTAATCAAGGAACACTCTCCAGTTCCAGGTTAAGGAGCTTTTATGGTGTCTACCACAGAGAGTTTCACGATCGTGAAAAACAATGACTTTGTGCCTCCCATTTATGCCCTTTACAAATAATGACGTTTGTTGCAATTATTGTGCCCCCCCCACACCACTGATACTGGGAGTGGGAGGCAAATAACCCTTTTTTTTAGTGTATAGACTTCAGACCAATGGGAACGATATCTGAAATTGATTACATAGT
Source organism: Mirza zaza (assembly GCA_008750895.1). Lineage (NCBI taxonomy): Eukaryota > Metazoa > Chordata > Mammalia > Primates > Cheirogaleidae > Mirza > Mirza zaza. Next base: position 24,619 of record VSMD01056412.1, read on the forward strand.
AACCTATATCTCTCAACACAATTGTGCTTTACACTTGATACAGCAATAGGACATTTGGGTCATCTTTCCCAGGGAAGTTCAGAGTGTGTTCTACACATAGAAGAAAGAGAGAAAATGGATCTTTGATGATGAGCAGGGCAGATTGCAGAAACAATAATGCTCACCAAATATTCCATTTGCTCCCTTATTTTTTCTACTTCTTTTGCAGTTAGGTGGTGCAATATAAGTTCTGACAAATAAAGGGTAAGTGCAAATAAAAGGTGTTATTTATGGGCTGTGGCACTAAAACAAAACAAAGCAAAACAAAAACTCATATCCCTCTCTTCCCCTACTGGGAGAACCAGGAAGGCCTTATGTTCCCAGGTGTGTAGTTAGAACATAGTATGTGTATATATATATATATATATATATATATATATATATATATATCAGCAAAATGTAGGGTCTCCTGTTAATCACAAGACATGTAACAGGTATTGATAGATGATTGACTGATGGGTAGATAGAGAGATAGACTGCAGGCACAGATAGATACAGATGACCAGTAAATACATAGATGGACATATTTCTGTTTGTTATGCTTTTCATATCCTATAAAAAGTGAAACTCATATAGTAATCTTTTATATGTTTACTTATTATACAATGATTGAAGAAAACTAATTTGTACTATATAATCCTTTCTAAACCTTTCTTGACTGCAATTGTTTGTACAGAGAAGCAACATTTCTAGCTAAGGTTCAATGTTCCTGTGAGTTCCAATATAAAAAGAATTATTCCTTGAAACTGAGAGTCTAGATTTTAGGATGAGTTAAGTAATGTATTATGAATAACTAAAATCCATTGTAACATAAAAATAAATGTATTTTCATTTTAGTTCTTCGTGTTTTGCCTCAGCATATGAAAGATGGCAAGACTTTTTTAAGTAATATATCTTTGGTAAATCACTATCATAATGTCTGCACAATAGTGAAGCAACATTATACTGAGCATTTATTTCGAAGCTTGAAAATATTGGTTCTATTGTAGATCAATCCCTCTGATAACAATTTCACTAGCTTTGCAATTTTCTATTTCAATTTAATATTGCTTGTGGTGTTAAACCTGCTATTACTTTTATTGCTTAGATTACTATTGAAAATATTGTTGTGAGAAAGAAATAATATGGCCATGATTTTATTTATTATATCACTTTTTTGTATTTTGTACACAAAGCCAGGGGTCTACAAAAGCATCAGGCTCCCACGCCATATGGTATCATGTGTATCCTTTATGGACCTGCTCTCAGGGTTCTACATGAAGAATAGTAATTGTGATTTTCGGAGCAATGGTCAGAGCAGCTCACATCTGCAGCAGACTGAATATACATGATACTCCAGTTTTAAAATTTGTCAACATGGTTCAGGGAAAAAAATCAAATGATAACCGTCATAGTTTTATTTCTCTGTCCGATGGAATTCTAAGACAATCTATGATGAAAAAGAGTGAGACTATTGAGAAGACACAGCAGCTGTTAAACATATGCTGATATATGATTTTGTCTTTATTATGTTTAGGTGATTTAAAAATGAAACATTACATGTTAAATTCTTAGGAAATAAATATCACACATTTCCTTTTCTTAAGTAGGTAGCATATTATAAATACTATGATATTGATCTTGCTTGCTATTATATTATTTAAATGTTTATCATTATATAAAAAACTATACAGCTATTTTATAAATTATTTACATATTATTTACCTTTGCTACATAATATGTACACTTTGATCTTTGCTGAAATAAAACATATTTTTAAAGACCAGGCAGTGTAGGTATCAACTTTCATGTTGGAGAAAAGAGGCTACCACTCTAAAGCTGAGTTCCCTTGACTATATAACAGAATAAATAGAGCTGACCTACTTTTATTTATTTACATCATAGGGCTAATACGGATGTTAATTGAAATAGCATGTGATTATCTTGTTATTCTTTGGAGCAGCAGTTCTCAAAGTGTAGTCACGAGAAATCTGCTGGTCCCTGAGATACTTTCAGGAGGTCATGAGATCAAGCCTCTTGTTATAATAATTTTGAGACATTATTTGCTTTCTTTTATACTTTCATTTTCTTATGCATGTGCAGAATGTCTAAAAGCTACATAGTGTGTGATATTGCAAAAAATTGAATGCAGAAACAGACATGAGAAGCCAGGTATTTTTTTCTTAAGATAGACATTAAAGAGGTTTGCAAAATGTGAAACAATCTTCTAACAATGTTTTTCTTGTTTTGGAAAATATAGTTATTTTTCCAAAAATTTGTTACTTATATGTAAATGGTTTATTATTATTTTACATGAAATAATAAATAGATATTCAATTTAAAATGGTGAATACCTATAAAATACAGAAATGAAAGCTCGTTAGGGTCCTTAATAATTTCTAAGAATGTAAGATAAGAACTTGGAGATAGTAAGTTTGGGAACTCTTGCTTTACAGACTTGCATTCTAGCTTTTTCTTTCCTATCCTCAATGACAGCAATTTGTATATAACAGCAGTGACATGGTAGTTCCAGTGTTGCTTCAAGGACTCGAGATGAAGACCGAGGTCTTTCCCTTTCTCTTGACTTTTTCCTCATGGTTACAATATGCCTGCTTCATTTGGGGGTCTGCATTTCACTTGAAAAGATGCAGAAAAGCCCAAAAGAGAAGGATAAAATCTAAACATGAAATGAAAAATTTTATCCACACATAAGCCCCCCCCAACACACACATGCACACATGGAGATTGATGCTTTGGTGGCATTGGCCAGAATGTTGTTACATATCCACCAAAGGCTGCTTTATACAGTGGGTGCAGATATAAAATCAATGCTTCAGCAGTAATAATAAAAGGAGAATGGATGTGGTAGAAAACTAGCTGCAGCTATATTACCTAGCTTGCTCATCAGAGCTTAGACAGAAAAATAAAGCCACTGAAAATATGGGAACAAGGAGTTTGAAGTGGGAATTAGTGCTTACATGAAGAAAGGCATGAGAAAATAAGGAATTGAAAAGGGTAGAAAGAGGACTAGATGAACATCGACAATCCACTTAATCTCAAAGCCCTGGCATGGGTGGAAAAGCAAAAGTCTACTGACAGGTCTGAGAGGTTCCAGGCATTTGGCCATTGTCAACTGAGATACCTTGGAGAGAGGTATTTGGAAGTTGCTGCTCCTGGCATGCTGCCATTTCTGTGGAAGCCGCCATATCACTGCATTTTGGGAAGGACTGTGTTTGTCACATGTTAATCATCATGGTGATGGCGGCCACTGCATGTCTGTCTTCCACAACCCATGGGAGTTTCTCTCAGTGAAAATCTCTAACCTAGGTCTGTCCAAGGAAGGGGATTTGGGGTAAAATTCTCAGCTTTAGACTGGTGACAATGGTGCCAAGTTCATAATAAACAAGTTAGCACAACTGACAACTGTCTGTAAAGTGTAAATACCACAGTCTGAGATGTTTTAATTTGGAATAAACAGACTAAACCATAACCAAATAGAAACATCACTTATTGTTTGATTCAAAAAAGTTAACTTTTTAACTAATTCAAGTAATAATATTACAAAAGTGTACTGGAGGAATATGGCACATTGTATATTTGGTTAATTCAATCCAGAGTAAAAAATCTTTAACACCTAAGAAATAACGAATAATCACTAGTAATCATGGCTTGATAAAAAGAGAGAGCATACCATCTCTAAATTGTAACAGAAAAGCCAATATTTACATAACTCACATAACTGTGAAATTAACTCACATATAAGGACTTTAGCCATTTGTCACTCAGACATTGACTTAGTCTTTTTGAAAATTTTATCATATCACTTTTATTTTTCTTCTCATAGGTACTTCCATTATATGTAAAACTGCTATGAGAAAGGAAGAAAAAAATTATAAAGCAGATTTCAACTTAATATCATGGAGCAAAATAACTGCCTGGCTCCCCATTCTGCCTAGATGTGTGTAGAGACACTCAGTTTGGCTGGTGGAGACAACCTCCTTGTCTAGATGTGGTTTCCTTGTTCTTTCCATGTAGATTTTGGATTGCTTTCTTCTCTCAGAGATTTCACTATTTGAAAGGTGTATCCATTCTTGGTAAAGTCTGATTTTCCAAAGTTCTAAAATAATTTGTTAGAGTTTTATCAAATGACCAAGGTCTCAGGTAATTTCTTTATGGTGTGATGAGAGTCTTAACTATACTTAGAACTACCCTTGCAATAAACCATATCAGAATAGCATAATTTTTTTTATATTTGTTCTTAATTTAATTATAAATGTATCAATATGAACATTAAATTTTGATTATTTTATTTATATTGTCCTGTTTGGAAATATTTTCTAACAGTTAAATAATATGTGAATTAGTATTATTTCAATAATTATTATATATTTTTATTTTTAAGATGACAACATAGTATGAAATACAATTTATAGGTGAAAGTTCTTAGATTAAGTACTAATTCAACTTTTCTGGAGATGTATGTTTATAGGAAAATCACTAAAATTATTTGGACTCCATTCTCATTAACTGTCAACAAGGAATAAAGACTGCTGCAAAAATTGACAACTAGCTTACAAGGGGAGAGTGGTGTTTTACCTCTTAAAGAGAAAGAGTATTTCCTTGAGTATTACTTACTATTTAAAGTGTATATGTATTTTCCCCCATCCTATCTCCATTGGATGTCAATCAAACATACCATTGACTAGTTAGTAAAAGCAAGCAAGCCAGCAAACAACAACAGAAACAAATAAAAGCTGCAATATACGTGCACACCTGTGCCAGTTACATTATGTCCAATAAAGGAATGAGGAACCATGGTAGACATCGGTCAACCCCACCAATGCCTCCAGCCAGAGGGAAAATCTTTGTCTGTGGAGGGACATTGAGTTTATCAAGCCATCTTACTTCTCACCACCATCACCCTAGCTCTGGCTTCCTTGTCTGCTAGTGGGTTAACAGTTTCAAATGAGTTTGGTCTTGTAGGCAAATATTACTTGTTTGTTCAGAAGCTTTTCTGTAGATATTTCTTAGGAGGCATCACATCTGGAGAAATTTACTCCAAATGTCTAAGTCATGGTTATAATTTCAATACAGAGGATGTAACAGGAATGGCTATAGTGTAGAATTAAGAGAATTGGGGCCTGGAAGAAAGCTTAATAATTAAAGGTACTGAATGAAGAGTCTCCTCATGCAATTATGAATATGTACTTCTAGTTTTGCTTATAACCAATGATTAATGATTACATATTGTTGCAGGATATTTTGTTTAATAATTAATCAGTCTGAAATTAACATCCCATAATTTCACAACCTGGACTCTCTGCCATTTTCTCATCCATTAAGTTGAGAAATTTATCTATGTTTTTACTTTGTAGCTTAGCTTTCAAGCCAAATTCCCTTTCCATAGTAGTACTAAGGTTTAGAACTCTAATACACTTCTTAATTCAACTTTATTTTTCCACGTGGAAAATGTGTGGCTCCATGTTTTATATGACCATTTTCAAGCTCTACTTTTCTACATGAATTATTCTTTATATGTTTATATTTAGGTTCAACCATTTCTTTCTGAATCTTGACAGTTTAGTTAAGCCATTTAAGAAATATATGTTTAATTCATAGTATGTGTAATGTGCTGTCTTAGGCTTTTGGAAAGAGAAAATACAAAGAAAAATAAAACATATCCCTGACCCTTATGAAATAGAAAATTATCTTTCCTTTTATATTTCCTTGAGTCTATTATATTCCTCATTTTTCTCTCATAGTTGGATCTGTGCTATGATCCTGTAATTCAAATTAGTTTCACACCACATCTCAACAAAACCAGCTTGCCTAGTAGTGCATGGTTATTATGAGACTGGATACAAAAATGTTTATGAAAAGTCTACCAAACAAAAGCACCCCTTAAACCTAGGGAAAAATAATTTTATTTTCCTTTCAACTCTAGAATAATTTATGCTTATTAAGTAGGAACCATGTTTTTTTCAGACTTGGTTTGTTCTGGACTCTGATTAATAGCAGTGTAATTTTGAACAGTTTGCTAAACCTTTCTTAGAGAAAATTTCTCATCAGCAAAATTATGACAGTACGCATATCCTAGGACTGTTATAAGAATTAAATGAGATAATCCATGTAAAGTGCTCAGCACAGCACATACAGAAACACTGAAATAATGTGAAAACAAAAATAGTAGCTACCAGCCATTTGTCACTAATTATGTAAAAACATTTTATTATGTTTTCCTAGTAATTATCTAATTCCATCTACACAGAAATCCTATGAGAGAAGTACCGTTATCATAGCCACAATGATAATTATTACTATAGTTTTAACACTTAACTAACACAGTTATCGGCACACAGTAGCTGTGCAATAAATATTTGTTAAACTCTTGTTGAATTACAGACTATAATTACCCTTGAGGCCTCAATTAGCTGTGTCAGTCAGCATTCTTGCAAGAATAGAATCTGAGTACAGCAGAAAAAGAATTTATTTAAAGACTCTGGGTTGGGTAGTTGACAGAGTCAGCACGAGGGCTGGAGATGCTGGCTCAGAGGCTATCCCAGGAACAATCCCGAAATCACATAGCAGGAGCAATCTCTTGAGGACATCAAGGAGAGTGAAAGAAGTGTGGCTGGCACACCTGCCACCCCAATAAAGATCACTGAAGTCATCATTATCAATAATGTCACCAGAGATTTCATTTGATGCAATTTACAAGATTTGTACATCCATATTATTAAGGGGAGATGAAGAAGTAGTTACTTGTTCTTCATTTTGAAGGGGATAAAGGGGATATCCAAATGTGCACGGCATCACAGGACTGTCAGCATAAATAAGATTTGTTGTCAGTCCTCCTGCACAGCTGAGACATGGGCCAGCAGCTGGAATACCTGCTACTCGTGTTTTCCACATTTTTTTAGTATCATCTCATTAACAAAATATGTCCCATGGCATGGTAGTAAATTGTCTTACAGAGGCTGAGAAATAATTTAACTCCAGAATAAGAGTATGTTTAACTCTTGTAACTGACATATAAAAGAAAATAGTTCCTGGTATTGCCTGTTTACAATGACAAAAAAAAAAAAAAAATGTGCACCAGAGAAGAAGCTTTATTTATTGTGCCAAGAGTCACACCACTAGTAGAGCTACCACCTCCCGAATAGCAGTTTTAATCAGAGTTATTTTATGTTTAATCTCTAGCCAGCATGTAGAATTAACAGGAAATGGAATATGAATACGATCCTCACAATTTTCAAGAGTTGAATGGATCTCTAATTTTTGCAATTGTGTCAAGCATAAAAAAAAAAAGAAATATGATTTTGGATTTAGACTTTTAGTTGGAAGGGAAAGCTTCACTTTATCTTTTTACCTTAATGATCTTACTCCATAATCAGTTCTGGAACCAATGTTTTTCTACTCTGATATTTTAAACAGAGAATGGTGAAATAAATGGCATGGATTATGGTCCTACCTGGACCTAATTTGAAGAAGATACAGAGGGAACCAAATTTACTACCTTATTTTTATAAGTCCATACTCTGATGGATGGAATATTTTAACATTTCAGAGCCCCAGAAATTAGCATTAACTAAACATTCAAGGGGAAGATTTGCCCAATGTAAGTTGTGATCCAGGAGTTCTGAGTCTTAGAAATGATTCAGGACTGAGAATTTGAGAGGATAGCTTTCTTCTTCTCATGATGACTCAGTCAGATCTTTGTTATGAGACCTATGTCTTCTTTTATTATTATACAAATTAAATAGGACCCCCAGGCACTGGCTTTCTATTTATGTTAGGGCTCTTAAATCCCTACAGGTTAGACCGTTCTAAGTGGGTCTAACTGGACCTGTTGTGTATAACTTATGTCTACCGTCTGTGCCTCTGCTGGCTCCTAACTGCCACTAGGCCTCAGTCACAGAGGGTAATTATTTCCTCATTGAAATCAAAGAGCTTACCTGATTCCACACAGATTTTCACCTTACTGGTGTCCCCAGCCTACAGAAAACAGCCCGTACAGTGCTCACTCATCAGAGAGGTTGGCATTCTCTTCACTGGTGCATGTAATGTCTTTTTCTTCAATAAAAATTAGCAAATTCTTGATAGCTTATTGGAAAATTAGCCTTCTCTTAGATTTTTTTAATAAGCTCCCCTGGGCCATTATGGGTGTTTGGCTTCCCAATGATGGGCACTCCTTCGATTAGGATCATTGCAATGTCTGAAGGTGAGACAAAGTCCATCAAACAGGGCAGCGGTGTTGCAGTGGAGGTGGCAGGAAAGAATTCATGCTTTGGATCGTTTTGTGTCAATCTCAGCCCTCCTATATATCTACATTTCAGTTCCCAGGTTCCCATGCTTTCTCAATCAGTTTTATTTCTAACTTTAATGTAACATACCTGATAGGAATTTAAATTTAATCTTGGGACAAAAGTTTGTTTTGAAGCTCTACAGCTGCAAGAGATAAAAGATTCCTTTAGTACAGTCTTTGAAAGTCTCTAACATTCATTCTGAGCTTTGGAAGAAAGTGCAGAAATTTGACCTCTTTAAGCAAGCCATCTCTATTAGTAGTAACCAACTCACGCCCAGTCTTTGAGTTTTTCATGCTTTTCATTCCATTCTGCACAGGCACATAGTCTCAAATACCACTCCTGCAAGCAGCACTTCATTCTACATGAGCACATGTGCAAGTTCTGTTGCAACCTTAATAGTGGATGGATTTATAAAGCCTTTTTCCCCAATCAGTCTAGGAAACCAACCACATATTCTCTCAATTGTCCTTGGAAGCTTTTGTCAAACTACTGCTGATATCTGCACCCCTTTAAGTCCAGATCCTTGGCTGCAAGCAAGAAAAACAGGCTCTAGATGACTTAACCTGATAAAGAATTCATTAAAGGATGTTGGGTAGCATATAAAATCACCCACGAGAGTAGAGAAACATACTCTTTGCTGCATGCTAAGGGAACAGTCCAAAATTTTGCATAAGACTTATTTATTGAGGTCATTGCTACTAACTGCAGTGAATACCAGATTGAACTAAACACTACAATTACATGTTGTAACCGTTACCTCCTGAGGGAATTTCTAAGTATCCTCTTTGTCTTTGCATTAAGCTTTTGAAAGCTTAAGATTGAAATCAGGGTGGGTACACCCAATTTCCATGGCTTAGAGGATGCATCCATTCTGTAACTAACTGCAAGGGCTCTGGCAAAGTGCCCACCTAGCTTTTCTAGCTTCTATACTTAAAGACAAAGCTTTGGGTAACTTACCAAACATTTGGATGGGGTCATAAACAGGACAACGCAATGAAGGACATATTACTCTAATTAACTTAATGTATTCAAATATTTGAATAGAGAAATATAATGCATCTTTCAGAGAAAAATAAAACAGTCAGAAAAAAGCACAATGTATTTCTAAGCAGTTACAAAGGAATTACAAACTGGTTCTGATTTATGCCCTTGTATAACCATCACTTTGTAGCCCATAAAATTGACCACTTCACAAGCTATTAAACAGGCTTGCCATTTACTTTATACAGCATTATAGTATTTTGTCAATTTCAGTATTAACTTTATACCCGTGGCCGATAGAATGGTTTGAACAGACTTACATTCCTATGCGGCCAAAGTCATATTGGTGATTTACAGTAGAAGTTGGGAAAATTCTAAACAGACACAAATCATAATAGTCCCTCTACAGAATTTATTAATATATTTCCTTTTGTAGTATTATTTGCTTCATGTAAATTAGTTATTTTAAGAAGACTGTGGCTGACTATAACTTCCTCTCGGCATAAATGATGTTTATTACCATTATTATTGTTGTTTTTGTTATTTTCTTTCTCTATGGTCTATATTGTGTAAAATTACTCAATTGATACATACTTAACAAACATGTATTTCTAGAATAATATTTCTCTAATAACCTAGATATTAAATTTAGTTTTTCTGGGTCATTTTAATGCAACATTGATTTATTTTCTCTTATGAACTTTTTTATACTTCCCAAAATATGGCTAGTCATTTTTTATTTCCCATTTTAAAAGGAAATTACTGTAAGATAAAATGCTATCTGCCATCTCTAATTATTGTATTTCCTCTTTTTAGTTATCTAGATTATTTATATAAAAATTCTAATGTGTCATTCAAATTTCATTTCTGTATTCTATAAATACAAATTTTACTAATTTCCAAAAATGAAAGAAAAATATCCACAAGAATATTTCTTAGAATTCTATTGACTTCTAAGTAGAATGTATTTCAAATACTGAAGATGTTATTTTAGCATTTGAAAATATTGTATGTCATTAGTCATTTTTTAAAATATGATGAAAGGTTTATCCATATTTGCTGTCATAGACTGAAACATCTGTATGCTCTGTGCACAACAGGTGTTCAATAAATGTTTTGGGTGACTGTCAGTGGTGATTCCTAATGATTTCATAATGAAGTAATTATTCAAGTGTCATGCTAAAACTCTGTTTCTTAGAAATTACACAGTGGCAATTTCAGCTGACATGCACCATTATATATGTTTTGGTAAAATAAATAAATTCTATTTAAAAATATTCCTTAACTTCAATAATATACACAAATTTAGATCATTTCCCAGTACTATTATAACAAACAATGAACATAAAAAATGTAAACCCATGACACAATAAAGGGTTATCAACAGTGTTCAAGTAAAAGATGACAATGAAATGAATGATTGATTTTCAAAGTAGTGGCATCTGCTCTGTGAGTAATCCAACAAATGCTTTCCAATTTATATGCACCAACTCTTTATTCAAAAGAGGGAATTTCTCAAAAAAGACATATGGGACCAAACAAAATATAGGATTGTGTCAAATTGAAATTTTAAAATACATCTATTATTTATACTCTGCTTACTTAAAAAATGATTTGAAGCATATCAAATAGATATGGACTCTAAAATCTTTCTTATAGAAAAGTCCTACCCTTTGTTTTATTTTTCTCTCTTTTTCAGTTAAAAGTCTATACCTTTAATGTACAAAAGATGCTCAAATTCTGTGTTTATTCACTCTAGAAGAAATAAACTTAATATTCATGAATATAATATGTTGTTAAAAGTTGATTTTCCCAGCACTGATAAAAATAGTTTGGATCTGAATATTTAGATAGACCTAATATAAGAAACGAATGTAAATTTATTGATCTAAATAAGTGTATGTATTAATGTGGCTTACTTTATCCGGTGTCAATGGCATATTTTAAGAAATGTTAACAATAATTTGGTCATTTTAAAATACTATGACAGTGACAAGACCTACATATAATGAACAACTATGTATTCACCTTGTCCAAATTTAGATGAATAATAACCTAATAGCTGTAACTGGACTTTTGAAAACAACTATTTTTAAATTTGATATTTAAACCTAACTACATGGGCATCTAAAACCAATCATTTGTAACATCATAGATTTTAAAGTTAAATAGGATTATCATCATCGAGTACTTTCTATATTATTTACATAGGATGAAAGAGAGAAGCTGAAGTTTATTGCATATCATATAACTTTTTTACAGGTAGAATAGAAACTGAAACGTGGTTTGTCTGACTTGCTAAATAATATTTTTTTCACCATTGAAAAACATTTTCCAAATCTTGTGCTGTGTGTCTGTGTACATTGGGGGAAAACATCACGATGTGGCACATGGAAATGAATGCTTGATGTTCTTAACAAAATCAATCCTCTAAAGAAGTATTAAAATCAATCAAAAGTTTATGTTTTGAGTTCTTATTCATAATAGCTACTTCAAAAGAAAGAGGGAGTTGTGGTAAAGATCAACTATCATTATTTTTGAAATTTCTTTTTTACTGTAATAAAATATATATAACAATATATGCCATTTTAATCAATTTTAAATGTACAACTTAGTGGCATTAATTAAATTCACAACTATCACTATTATCTTTTTCTAAAAAGTTTTCATCTCCCAGAACAGAAATTCTGTAACCATTATGTAATAACTCCCCATTCCCCTTTCACCCAGCCCCTCGTAAATTCTAATATGCTTATTGTCTCTGAATTTGACTAGTCTTGATATTTTATGTAAATGAAATCATATAGTATTTGTCCTTTGTTTTGACTTATTTCACTGAGCATAATATTTTTAAAGTTCATTTATGTTGTAGCATGTATCAGAACATTTTTATGGCTAAAAGTATTCTACTGTAAGTGTGTACCACATTTTGTATATCTATTCATCTGTTAATAAACAGTTTGGTTATTTTCTCCTTTTTTAATATTTAATTTATTTTCTATATTAGGATTTAAATGTCATCTCTTTGCATTTTTAGTGGTTTCTCCAGTGATTACAATATGCATCTTTAACATATCACAATCTACTTAGTGTTAACGCTGTGCTATTTTAATAAATGTAAACTATAAAATCTTTACTACAAAACAGTTGCATTTACCTTTGACTAATGTCTCAACTATCTTTGTGTTTAGATAATTAATAAATCCTTTAGATGATTATTTATTTTCATGTAGCATTAACTTTTAGTCCTATTGATGGTTAACCAGACATTTGTAAAGAAGGCATAATTATTGATACAAAAATAAAAGCCAATATTGGAGATTTAAATTCTTTTTATTTTTTTCTCTTTAGCATGCTCTTATGTTTTAATCTATTATGTCATAAAATTTTGGATATGGTCAGTTATAGGACATAATCATGTGTAGTTGAATATTATGATTTTCTATTTTGAAAGCTTTCTCTTTTCCATCAAACATTAATAAAATCATTTAGAAATAAATTTATGTGTTTTCTATTCTGACTTAATGAAAACTTTTGAAAATATTTCTTAATATATGCAATTTGAAGAGGATTATTAATACTAATGACAAAAATGAAAACCAGATTAATGACCACTATGTGTTGGAGAAAGTTCACTGAAATAACATCAAAGGAGAACACAGAAAAATTAAATTGAACTTAAACTTTCTGCCCAAAGTATTCGCTTTAGTGAAAATCATTTATTTATTTTCTTTCATGAAAGTTCTATTTTAAGGGGAACAAAAGAGAAAACAATCCTAAAGAATCCAGATTTCCCATCTTCTATTAATTGACTACTCACAAGTAATGCATTGTATTTATTTGTTTTTAATATTAACATATTAAGTGTGTTTGGGAGAAAAGGGAAAATAATTGTTTTATGATTAAAGTGTTGAATTTTAACATTTTTTCAGATGAATTCAAGTTCTTTATGAAAAGGCTACCCATGAATTATTTCCTCAACACATCTACTATAATGCATTTGTGGACAATGGATTCTAATTTTCAGCGCCGTTATGAACAACTGGAGATCAGCATGAAGCAACTTTTCCTAAAGGCGCAGAAAATTGTACACAAACTCTTTAGCCTTAGCAAGAGGTGTCATAAACAACCGCTCATCAGCCTGCCAAGACAAAGGTAAGACATTGTGACGATATAGGTAACTGAGGCTATTGTTTGGACAGTGAATTCCATTTATTTTTCTGAATGTAGATGTGATAACATATGTAACACAGTATTAGATATATTATTAGATATATAATTTGAAAACAGCATATTCTCTTAAGTATAAAATAATAAATTATAGTTATTTTCCAAAGTAATAAATAATATAACCGGAAACACATATACTAACACTTCTTTTATTTTCTTTCTTTTGTTATCAGAATCAAGAAATCATTCTAACTTGTTACATGTTATAGTCAATAAATAATTGTATTACAGTGAACAAAAAAACATAAAGCCCTAAAGTTACATTGTCAGCATAGAAAGTAACTAGGAGGACAAAGTGAAATTCCTCAATATGTAATTTTCAAATAAAGCAACTCATGATTTATTTTTCTATGACCAGTGTTTAGAAAATCATAAACTTCATTCTACATGAACCTCTGAAACTTACTGTGCAAGTTTCTAACGTTTAATATGAATGATGATAGACAAAAATATCTGTATCTTAGCTGATTCGGGGAAGCAATTTTTAAATTCTCTACTTAATAGGAACTGACCAGGCAGTGCAATAAAAAGTTGTATTTATCTATTTGAGGATTGGTTATAAAACACATCAAAATGAAAAACTATGGGAAGATACAGGACACTGTCACAAAAAATATACATTTGTATCAGTATCTCTGTTATAAAATGCTTGAATTTTTGACTCAATGCTTAAATATAATAATTAAGAGAAGAAATCTATAATTACACATTTCTTTCACTGAGAGAAAAAATCTGAAAGTTTATACATTTTTTAAAAATGTCATTTAAAAATAACAGATTGACTTTCTTTTGCACAATTCATTGGTTTTTAGTATATTAAAGATTTGTGCAAACATTAGCCCTGTCTAAGTTGAGGACATTTTCATTATGCAAAAAAACCAAAAAAAACTAAGTACCAGTTAGCAGTCACTCCTCATAATCCACACCCATTCTGAGGCTATTTATCTCTATAGATTTGTCTAATATACTATTTGTCTCTATATATTTACCTATTCTGGACAGTTGATATAAATGGGATCATGTAAAATGTGGTCTTTCATGGCTGAGTTCTTTCATTTAGCAGAGTGCCTTCAGTTTCATCCATGTTGTAGCATCAGTACTATGGGTATACAAGGGTATTTATACCACATTTCATTTATCCATTCTTCATTCGGTGGACATTTAGGTTCTTCCACTTTTAAGTATTATGAATAATGCTTTTATGAACATGATGTACACTTTTTATATAGACATATGCTTTCAGTTCTCTTGGGGATATACTAGAGTGGGGGATTGCTGGGCCTTAACATAGCTCTATATTTAACTTTTTTAAATTTCAGAATATCACATGGGTACAAACGTTTTGATTACATGAATTGCTTTTGTACAGTTTGAATCAAAGTTATAAGTGTGTCCATCACCTATATAGTGTGCATTATACCCATTAGGTGTGAATTTACCCATCCCTCCTCCCCCACCTGCTTCATTTTCACTGAATTTTACTATCATATGTGCACGTGAGTGTTGATCTATAAGTTTCACTTTAGTAGTGAGTATATATGGTTTTTGTTCTTCCATTCTTGTGATACTTCACTTAAAAGGATGATCTCTATTTACATTAATGTTGTTACAAAGGGTATAAGTTCATCATTTTTTATGGCTAAGTAATACTCCATGATGTGTGTGTGTGTGTGTGTGTATATATATATATATATATATATACACCACATTTTATTGATCCACTCCTGTGTTGATGGGCATTTGGGTTTCCACATCTTTGCAATTGTGAATTGTGCTGCTATAAACATTTGAGGGCAAGTGTCTTTTTTATAAAATGTTTTTCTTTTCTTTTCCATTGTGTAAATACCCAGTAGTGAGGTTGCTAGATCAAATGGTAAGTCTAGTCTTTAGTTCTTTGAGGTATCCCTGTGCTGTTTCCTATTGAGGTTATACTAATTTGCAGTCCCACCAATGGTGTATGAGTTTTCCTTTATTTCAGCATCCTCATCAGCATCTGTTGTTTTGGGACTTTTTGATAAAAGCCATTCTCACTAGAGTTAGGTGAAATCTCACTGTGGTTTTGATTTGTACTTCCCTGATGATTAGAGACAGTGAACATTTTTTCATGTGCTTATGGCATTAGTCTATCTACTTTTGAAAAGCTTCTATTTATGTCTTTTGGAGACTTTTAATAGGATGGTTTGATGTTTTCTTGCTGAATCGTTTTAGTTTTTTGTAGATTCTGGTTATTAGCCATTTATCAAATGTATAGCATGCAAATATTTTCTTCCATTCTGTAGGTTGTTTGTTCACTGTATTCATTGTTTCCTTGGCTGTTCAGAAGCTTTTTTAATTTGATCAGGTACCATTTATTTATTTTTGTTGTTGCTGTGATTGCCTTTGGGATCTTCTTCATAAAAATATCTATGCACATAAACTTGGAAATGTTGAGAAAATGGACAAACTCTTGGCAACACACAACCTAGTTAGGCTCAATCAGGAAGAAATAGAACTCCTGAACATATCAATATCAAGTATCAAATTTGAAACAGCAATAAAAAAATCCCCCAAGAAAAAAATTGGCCTGGACCAGATGGTTTCACACCTAAATATTAATAGACCTACAAAGAGGAACTGGTAGCTATACTACAGAAATTATTTTATAACATAGAGAAAGAAGGAATCCTCTCCAACTCATTCTATGAAGCCAATATCACCCTGATACCAAAGCCAGGAAAGGACACAACAAAAGAAGAAAGCTACAGACCAATGCCCCTTCCTTATGAATATAGAGGCAAAAATTCTCAATAAAGTCCTAGCAAACAAAATTCAGCTGCTCATCAAAAAATTAATCCATCATGATAAAGTGGACTTCATCCCAGTGATGCAAGGATGGCTCAACATATGCAAATCTATAAATGTGATTCACCACATAAATAGAAACAAAGACAAAGACCATATGATCTGCTCAATAGGTGAAAAAAAAAATAGCATTTGACAAAATTCAGCACCATTTTATGATAAGAACTCTTAACAAAATAGGCACAGATGGAATATACCTCAACATTATAAAGACCATATTGGCCAACCCACAGCCAACATCATACTGCACAATGGAAAAATGAAAGCATTTACCCTTAGAACTGGAACCAGAGAAGGTTTCCCACTGTCACCACTTCTGTTCAACACAGTGCTGGAAATCCTAGCCAGAGCAATCAGGCAAGAGAATGATATCAAGGGTATCCAAATGGAGAAAGAAGAGGTCAAACTATCTCCCCTTGCTGACCATATGATCTTATATCTAGAAAACACCAAAAATTCTGCCAGGAGATGCCTTGAATTGACAAATTAATTCAGCAAAGTCTCAGATTATATAATTAATGTACACAAATCAGTAGCATTCCTATACGCCAACAACAGTCAAGCTGAGAATCAAATCAAAAACTCAATACTTTTCAAAATAGTAACAAAGAAAATAAAATAATCGATGAATGTATTTAAGGAGGTGAAAGATCTCTACAAAGAGGGCTACAAAATACTGAGGAAGGAAATTGCAGAGGTTATAAACAGATGGAAACACATCCCATACTCACAGATCTGCAGAATCAACAATGTTAAAATGTCTATAATACCCCAAGTGATTTACAGATTCAATGAAATCCCCATTAAATTACCAATGTCAATTTTTAGATCTAGAAAAAATAATTTGACACTTCATATGGAACCAGAAAAGACCTCCAAATAGCCAAAGCATCCTTAAGCAAAAAGAACAAATCTGTAGGCATCACTTTACCAGGCTTTAAGCTATACTATAAAGCTATAGTAACCCAAACAGCATAGTATTGGCACAGGACCAGAGACCTAGACCAACGGATCAGAATGGAGAACCCAGATATACATAAAACCATCCTTATATTTCCCTCTGCTCTTTGACAAAGCAGATAAAAACATACACTGGGGGAAAGAATCCTTAATCAATAAATGGTGCTGGAAAAATTGAATAGTCACATGTTGAAGACTGAAACAGAATCTACACCTTTTGCCATTCAAAACAATTAATTCTCTATGGATAACAGACTTAAACCTAAGGCATGAAACTATAAGAATTCTAGAAGAGGTCGGAAAAACTCTTATAGTTATTGACCTAGGCAAAGAATATATTTAACATTTTTGAGAAGCTGCCAAACTGTTTTCCAAAGAGGCTATATCATGTTATATTTCTGCATATTATGCTTGACAGCTCTCATCACTCCACATCCTAACACTATTTATGTTCTGTCCTTTTAATCATAACCATTTAAGTGGGCAGGAAGTGGTATCTTGTGTTCAGGATTTAAATATCCCTAATGACTAGTCATGTTGGACATCTTTTCATGTGCTTATTGTCCATTGTGTATCTTTTCTTGGACAAATTTCTATTGAAATCCTTCATACATTTAATTTTTTAAACATTATTATTGACTTGTAACTGTACTTTATATATTCTTAATACATGTGATATATAGATATTTCTCCTTCTATTCTCTGGTGTGTCTTTTCACTTTCCTAATTTGGATTTTTTCCCAATCACCATTTTTTTATTACCAATGTAATATTTTGTTTCTATTTTAATTGTATTTTCTCATTTTAAGAGACTAATATAACATGACATTAGGAAAACAAAATATATGTACTACAGTCAGTTATTAGGGTTGAGTCGAAAAGGGAAGTTGGATATTTGTAGGGTATGTATTTTCCAAAATTTTTGAAAGAGGAAGTAGATAAGTAATACCAGTTATATAATTCCATTGGTAATTCTCTTCTTTTCTTACCTTTTTGGAAGTTTTCTCAATCTTTCTTCTGAAGTTTCCTCAATTTAAGAATAATCTTTCAATTTCCAATATTATTGGAAGATTGGAAGATTCTAAAATCTTGAAAAATAAGCAAAAACGAACAAAATGAGACCTGGAAAGTGCATCTTTGCTAATACGATGGTTTCCTCCTCATACTTCCTGTATAATGACTGATAGGTTGAAATTGCTCTTTTATTTTTATTTTATTTTATTTTTTTTTTGAGACAGAGTCTGGCTCTGTTGCCCGGACTAGAGTGCCATGGTGTCAGCCTAGCTCACAGCAACCTCAAATTCCTAGGCTCAAGCAATCCTTCTGTCTCAGACTCCCGAGTAGCTGGGACTACAGGCATGCCCGGCTAATTTTTATATATATATTTTTAGTTGTCCAGCTAATTTTAGTAGAGATGGGTTCTCGCTTTTGCCCAGGCTGGTCTTGAACTACTGACCTTGAGTGATCTCGATGCCTTGGCCTCCCAGAGTGCTAGGATTACAGGCATGAGCCAGCCTGAAATTACTCTTTATAATGTGGAGTGTAGTTCTTAATTTTGATAAAAGATGATAGCCAAATTAATCTCACCACTTTTGCTCTCAGGAATTTGTGTGGTATAAAAATCTTTTTTCTTACTTGAGTAAAGTCTGAATGAAGTCTGATAATCTGGTTTCCTTGAGATAGTCAACTTTCATTGCTATTCTAAAACTTTTCTGATAAGTAACAATGACTTCCTAATTTCATTAATGGATGATGATTACAGCAATTATTGAAGAATATCCATGCATCATTCCTAAAAGATACTATCTTGTTCAATCATTCTCAGAGCAGCAAGGACCATAGAAATATTACATTTAATGATATAATAAAGGTTTAACATCCAGTCCTCAAAGGGAAACAAGCCTTGATTTATAGTATTTGAAAATTTTTGTAGTACAGGTGTTTCCATCCTGGTCAATTTCAAGCTACTAACATGACATCACTGAAAAGAAAGTTGTGAGTAGATGTACATAATCTGCACAGGACATGCGGGCTTCAGGAAACCACAATGGATTAAAACAATTGATTAAAGTATTTCTATGAAGTTATTTCTTTTCATTAACAAGGGAAAGTGAAATCATTTGTCTAATTTCACAGACAAAAATGAGTTTAGATCTATTTGTTCTTTGTCATGAGTTATGTCGTACACTGTCTATATATGCTCCATCACTTAGTGATGAAAATCTTCCAAATGATGACACATATCATTATACAATAAGCAAAATCTCATTCCTGGTTATCATCATTGGATTCATGAGAAAAGTATTTATGTTTTTGGAAGCTATCAGTCTCCTAGTGGCAGATACAAGTTTTCCAAATTTCTATTTTTACTTGAAAGCTAGAATTTTATGCTGGCCATTAAATATGTGAGTTATTGGTCTTGAAGTGACAGCTTCATTTCTTTCTGCTTTGGTGACTAAACCGCCAAATATCCAAGTCTGAATAGCCATAGTTTTTTCTGGGTAACTCCGTGAAGTAAAAGTGGTTTGCCATAAAGAATTGGCTGCCTCAGCTTGCAGCTAAAGCAATTGTGAAGGTCATTCTCCTCAAGGCAACCTTATAGCTCAGTGTGCAGCATAAGAGCTTTATACATTTGTCTTGTTTTGACAGACAGATTTGTACTGAAGATTGAGATATGGTAAGCTATTTTTAACTGCTTCATCATGAATATTCTTAAATACAATTTTCTTCCTTTTAGTCTTACAAGTATGTGGCAGTAAAGATTATATGTCCAGTAGTACAACAGTTTGATGCCCCTGTGTTCTTTTTTTACCATCTTTAGCTCTGGGATTTTCATCAAAATATTTTGTCTGAGATGGAGGGCTGCTCTAAGTGTAGTACTTCTTTTGACACCTAATTGATACATGAAGTTTCATCTTAAAGTGAAAAATATTATGGAGTATAAGGTAATAAACTGATTATTTTTGATATAGTATTAACCATCGCTGGTTTTCAGGTGAGCCACAAAGTATAAATCTATATAGGTACCAGGAATCTGGTGTTTCTCTGGATCTTATTCCAAACCTTTAGAATGGATACACTTTCTATTTTTAAATACAATTAAACTAGGGCTGAATCTCTAGTTGGTTTCATTTATATTTGAATCACTTATAGATGATTTTACTTATGTTTTGGAAGAAATAGATGCCTGTTAACTTGCCAGTTAGGTAACTGAACATCATCCTCTACTCTGATGGTGTGGTGGTTTTGTTGTCTCAAAGCAGAAAACCATATTACATATCAGCATTATAATGTTATTGGTGAACACTTTCTTCCTGAACACTCCCCATTAAAAAGTCATGGCCAAAGATAAGCACTATAATGTTGGAATGATCTGACTGAGATCGCTCAGAGTGATCGCTCAGGGTAAGATTTTAAAATCTCTTATTCTTATAAAATATAATAGTATATACATAAAAGAGAAATAACCCAAAGTGTTTTCTCATATTATATGGAATCTCTTATGCCGGCTTCCATACAAATGATTTTGGAGGCATTAATATATATGTAGATGAAATTTGTTATGTCAAAACTGTCACTAGGTAAATAAACAAATAGATAATATTTTCCCTAAACTCCTTCCCATTATAAATGATAGTGCTAATGAGAAATACTTTGATGTTGTACTAAAGACTAAAAATAAGGTTGATCTTACAAATAATGCCTTTTTCTGATCAGACTTGCTCCACCCAGTGGGGAAAATCTCATCTGAGTTGCTTTAATGATATATTTAATCTGATGCTTAATTTGTTAACAACATTTACAAGCAGTGTGCAGTCTCCAGTCTTCACAGTAGAATTTAGAATCCTCATGCAAAGGACAAAAAAAAAAGTAACCTTCTTCACCTCCTTTCAGCATCTTATTTTCTCACATGCGTCTATATGTACGTATACAGACACACATGAAAATATGGCATGTATAACAAGTTGTTAAAATGGATATGACTGAAATTCATAGTTTTTTCCTTAAGCATTAAGCTAAGATGTTATTTTCTAAAAGCATGTGGCTTTATGAATCAAGAAGGTGAAAACTAAATACTACCAAGATATATACCACTACAAATCCCTAACACTAAATAAATAAATAAAAATCTTTGAAGCACTTCATTTGAGGCTGCCATCACAAGTTACAAAGTGAGTGAATACATTTCAAAAATCAATGCCAATTGAAATGAAAATCCCCTATCTCACAATCTAGATGCACTTCAGACAGCAACAAATAGAACAGCACAAAAGAACATTGATGTGACAAAAGAACACAGGAGAAAATGAAGGCCAGTTTGTTGTGGTTGTTCTATTAAGCACAGCAGGAAGAATTCATGTAGGTTTCTCAAAGGAAACACAAAAGATCAAGTCTGAGGTAAAACCTTTTATTGAGCTGAAATAAATTTAGTTCATACAAACAGGAAAGTTAGCTATAAACAAATCTAAAAACAAAATACAGTAATAAAAATAAAAGGAAAAGCTACCAATTTTAAAGGATTATGTGTAAGTATGTATGTATATATTTAATCCTTAACATTATCATGAATGCACACACACACATACACATGTGCACACACATACATATGCCCTAACTACATACTTAAAAAATGAGGGCAATACCTTTTTATGATCTAAATATATGATTTTTTCTTTTATAACTTCATCTAAATTCCCATTGAAATGAACAAAACTGTATCACTATCTGAGGTTAGGAAATCATTTAATCAGTATGTAGGAATGTGGACAGATGTTTTGAAAGATAAACAGCAGAAAACAAACAAGAATGAGGGCAAAGCTGACTAATGCATAATGCAAGTGAAATACCTACCTAAGTAGCAGATAAGAGAGACATTCAGAGGAACACATCAATATCCCTTGGTGCAGAGCCACACGCAGACTATGACAAAGGGTGATAATTCTGGGGTTGACTCACAATGGGAATCATGGTCGACTAGTTATTCACTAATATGTACTAAGCACAAATTATGTGTCAAATGCTGTTCTAAGTGCTTTGCCATTTTTTTCCTCATTTAATACAGTGTCACGATGTAGGTAGTATTGTTACTCTAAATTTACAATTGTTGACCCTCACTCAAGTTCAGATAATCTAAACAAATTGCCCAAGATTATTCAGCCAGTGCTGGCAGAGCTAGAATCCAGGCAATCTTGTTATGGAGTTTGGGTTCTTAATCACTATGCCATGGTATTTCCTGGGTTTACCATGTTTCCTAGAGAAGGTCTCTGAGTTCCTGCTAATCCCTCATCCTTATGAGGTTTGAGAGGATATTGCATCCATGCAAAATCATTCAGTAATAGAATGGGAAACTAAGAAAACAAAAAAGAGTTGGGATAGATAAAAAATATGATTACTAAATTTAAAAACTAAAATAAATGCAGTAGGCTGTTAAAAAAACTGAATTGGTTTATTAGAATAAAATAATAAAAAGCTCATACGCTACTTAAAATAAAGAATAGGGAGGTATAATTTGTAAAAAAAAATTGTGAGGTTCATGGAGGGCATGGGGTAGATAAAAATATGCAGTATGCATAATAGAATTTCTATAAGGAAAAGACAGATACCTGATTGAGAAGAAACAATGAGAGAGAGAGAGAGAGAGAGAGAGAGAGAGAGAGAGAGAGAGAGAGAGAAAGCTCTTTTCTTGGAAGATTTCATCCAGATGAAACAAACAAACAAACTGAGCACCAAGCAAAATTTATGAAAAAGGATTATGCCATGTAATGGTTTCAGAGTTAACATCAATTATTTTTAGCTGGTTCATTTTAGTTTTTCCTAGTTCATCAATGAATTTAAAGATTCAACACATTTTAAAAGCCCATTTATTGTGTGCATGGGCACAAATGAAAAGAAAAAAGTCAATGCCCCGTACCATTTTCATCACCTGTGCCTGGCTCCATGAGACGGTCCACGAGGGCGTTTGTCTGTCCTAGAGCCAATGTCTTCCCCTCACATGGGGGCAGCTGAAGGCAGACGCTGCTAGTGGCTCTTTGTACAAGAACCACAGTTTGCCTTGTTGAATGCCAGTCTTTCTTCCGCTAGGGAGAACCAGAGGAAGATAGCAGTGTGTCAGGATGTCAAGTAGTGTGTGACTAAAAGCCAAATACAGAAGCCCAACCGAACCCTGAGAGGGAAGCCAAATTCTAGCAGTCTTTCTTTCTGAGACTGTGACAGCAGAAGGATATATATTTTTTCTTCACTGGAAAGGTAACCAAGTGAGAGTGAAAACTTTTTTATTTTTTATCTAAAACATTAAAATTCTAGAGTATGGCAGATCAAATTGGTGATGTTTTGAGAAGAAAAAAAGTGATTCAAGAATTTTATGCTTAGTCAAGTGATGCTCTAAAATATGAGGAAAATGAAAGGACATTCTTTCATATACAGTTCCCTCTGATGTTATAATCTCCAAATATTCCTTCTGAAAATATTGTTTATTAAACCAATTGAGTTTCAATAATCAACTCAAGAATATATATAAATTTCTTCCTGAAAGAAAATTATTCCTATATTAGATTTAAGATCAAGAAAAGAACATATTCTATTGCTTTTATGGTTTACCCTTACTTAGGAAGTTTTACCAGAAAAATAAAACTTCAATACGGCTATTTTGAAAATTAGCAGAAATAGAGATACTAAGGTTTAAAACAAAATATAATTATCAGTCGTAGATGGCATGCTTACTTACCTGGAACATTCCAGAGCATGAACTAGAGTAAAAATCAAAACCTAAACAAGTACAGAAAAAAGTCAATAGTTAAAAAATAAATAAAAATGAATATCCTACCAACGTATGAAAAAAATCCAGTAAGAAAATAGGATAGAAAAGAAGACCTCATTCACAACAATGTCAAAATATATAGTATAACTAAGAAAATAAAACTATTCAGAATCTTAAGGAAATTTTTGAATAAAAGCAGAGATTAATCATGTTTCTGAATAGAAAAAAGATCTTATAAAGATATTATCTTACTCAAATTAATATTTTTCAATAATTAATTAAATATTAATTTAATGAAACATTAACCAATTTATCTGGGAAAAACAAGTGAACAAAAGTAGTAAATAGTATTTTTAAAGGGTGATAATGATAGTAGATTAGTGTTGCCAGATATTAAAATCTACTCTAGAGAAATAAAATATTGTTTGAGGAGTAGCCTGGCTACATGGCTGAGTAGCCACTAGCAATTACTTTCTCTCTCTTTATCTCAATTTCTTACCTAAAATGAGTACTTTCCTTAAAGAATTATTATGAAAAATGATGCTGGTTTATATATGAAAAGTCTCAGCATTTATTAGAACTCAAAAAATTCTTTGAAGGATATGATGATGATGATGATGGTATAGTAATTTAACTAGTGTAAAAAAATGCCACAATGTCTAGAAATAGGCCCAAAAATATGTAGCAATTTGGTTTATAATTATACCAATTAAGTGAGCTACAGATTGTCAAGGAGAAAGTGTACAAACACCCCCATTTCAAAGTTAAATTAATTTCCTAATGTTGAAAGTTTTAAAAAGTAGAAATTAGTCCATTTTCTTTTATCATAATTTAGCATGATTAAATATTTAAGGTGTAATTTTGAAATATAATTTTTAAATGAAATTCTTAGGTGATTGGAAATTAAGAAATCTATTCCTAATTAATTCTTGGATCAAAGAAAATTCAAAGGGAAACTTCAAACTCTAGAGAAAACAATTCAGAAGAGAGCACTATCATAGCAATACCTATGAGAACATGACAAATTCTAGACTTGAAATAAAATTTGTAGTTTTAAATGCCTTATTAAAGAAGAAAGAATAAAACATTAAAGTTACTAAGAACTTGTCACCATTTATAGTTTTATTCAACAAATAAATATTTAATGCCATTTATAGGCAGAAGAGGTGCATCAGCCTACAAAATAATATGAATATTATACATAAAATGTATAAATAGAAATGTAGACAGGAATAGCTAGATAGCCTGGAAATTTGGAGTTAAAGATTTAGTGATAAAAAAGAAAGTAAACAGGCAATTTATATATTATTTTAGAAGGTTATAAGTGATATGGAAAAAAAATTAAGCAGTAAGGAGGAAAGGGAATGTCAGAGGCGGGTGTGCATGTGTTTGTGTGTGTGTGTCGAAGGGTGCACAATTTTAAATGGGGTTGTCAGCCAAGATTTGAAGGAAGTGAAGGAGCAGTGAGTGTATGTCTACTGGGGGAAGAGAAATGCAGGCAGACTGAACAGCGTGTTGAAAGCCCCGAGATGCACTGTACCTAGAGTGCTTCAGGAACAGCGAGGATTCCCTGGGGCTATTCACTGGGGTGCCTATAACAGAAAATGTGGGCAGAGAGATAATGGGGGCTATCGACGTATCATGGGAAAAGGCGATCAAATATCCACTTTGAAAGGTGTCAAGATTAAAAAGGTTCACAGGTAAGACTTCTCTAAATTTAGAAGGTTAGAAATGTTATTTTGATTATTTCAGGCTACAGGCAATTAAGGAAGGCAATCTGTTTTATAAGTCAATATAATTATAGTCTGAAAAAAGTAATACAAAAAATAGCAACTGTAGAGGAATATACTTAATTTTTTAAATTTAATTACCAAAAGATAAAGTATCTTATTGGAGGTAAAGTGACCATCTAGAGGAAAGGCCACAGCATATCGTGTTGCTTTCCTGGGGTACCAGCCTCCCAGACGGGACCACACAAAGACGATTGCATCTGCCCACTAACAATATTCCAGGATCAACATAACTTCTTATGTCTCAAACTTGAAATCAGCTACTCTCTAAGAACTCCCACTTTGTTTTAGGGTGGGTTAACTTTAGAGAATTAAATGTGGATGCTACGGCCACCATTCTATTCTTTCTCTATGAGCACTTGGGGAAGATATCAGCCATGAGTCACATTAGTGACAAAGGGAAAAACAAGATTTGCTTTCCAAATAGGCATCAATTCATAATGAAATGTCCTGGAATATATTTGATATATTTTTATGATTCATGCCTATAAATTATTTGGTGTTTCCCTGGTACCTCTTATAAAATCTTGTACAACAAATAGTGAGGACTTTCCCCCCAAAAAAACTCCTTCATTAATTTTGATGGACAGTAATACCCAAACAAGCCAACATGCATCATGCTTCTTGCATAAATGTGTGTGGGAATAAGTTCATAAATTTATTCATAATATCTTTTGATAAAGTTATAAATAGTCATGCCTATGTGATTCTCAGGAAATTAACTATTTCAGATTATGTATCTGTTTAGAGACTGGTAATTCTAAATTTTTGTATTCCAGTTAGCACTTGATAAAGGGGTATTACCTAGCAAATATCTTTATTTTGGGCTAAAATGACTTAAATAATCACAAGCATACCTCAGTACTGATATGCATCAACTAGAGCCCAAACATAGTGATCTAGTAGCTGATGTCCATTCTTACCTGTTGGGTTGATGAGTTTGTGTTCATGCAATGCTATTCATTAATATTTTCAAATTTAGCCACAGCACATCCATAAAAGCATGCATTGGGTATGTGGAGGACTATCTCCGTGTTGGGGACATCGCTTGTTGAAGCACCCTTCTGAGTAGATCACCCTTCTGAGGGTGATCTACTACCATTTCCATATTCACAAATGGCTCCTGGTCCTGTGGGGTGAGTAGGCAAGAACGTTCCCTCAGCTTACCTTGGGGAAAGGCTCAGCTGGTCTCTCATTCATGGTTGAAGGGCTTGAATTTTGAGAAGTTCCACTGGCAAGCCGATTTCCCTTTTCATTCAGAAGTTGGGGGGCATAACATTTTTTCTATCTGTTCTCCCCTGTCTTATTTTTTCTTTTATTACTTCTCTGGGCTTGACCCAATTGAATTGAGTGGACACATGGTGTGGCGGGCCAGCCATGCCAGGTGTTAGAGGTGGTCTGGCTTGAGGCTGAGAGTCTTGCTGTGTTCCTTGAGCCAGAAATCTTTAGTAAGATATGACCAGACGCGCCTATAGGCTCCCTGTCTTTTATTTTTCTCCACTCAATGTTGGTGGATATGTCTATGACATTTTATATATTTGAAAACATTTTCATTTTTTATGAAACTTCTTGTAGATCATCTTCACTGTAAGAAAGGAAAAGTAGCTAGTCTCTATTCCCATATTTCCTTTGTTTAGATACCAGAGAAATGTCAAGACAAAATTCTAAAGTCTGGAAAAGGAAAAATAAAAACTACTTCTAGCCTTTGAGATAACCTATTTCAGTAACAGTTATCCAGGAATATTTCTAGTGTCTCCTTTTATCTCAGATCTCTTTAGTTTAGAAAGGTCATTCTTTTTGTTTTGTTTTCCTAGATAAGATTTATTACCAAAACAAAAAGTGAGCATTCTGATAATTAAATTGTCTAAATAGTTCTTGATTCCATATCGTCATTTTTTTTGTTTTGCAATTATATTTTCCTCAGTATAAAAATATTTCTGAGAGGTTGTCCTCTGATCTCCAGTGAGAATGTCCTTAATCAAAAAGTCCCAAAACAATAAATGTTGGCGTGGATGCGGAGAGATAGGGAACACTCCTACATTGCTGGTGGGACTGCAAACTAGTGCAACCTCTGTGGGAAGCAATATGGAGATACCTTAAAGAGATAGATACAAGTGGATCTACCATTTGATATGGCAATCCTGTTACTGGGCATCTACCCAAAAGAACAAAAGACTCTCTATAAAAAAGACATCTGCACGTGAATGTTTATAGCAGCACAATTCACAATTGCAAATATGTGGAAACAACCCAAGTTCCCATCAATACATAAGTGGATTAATAAAATGTGGTATATGTACCATGGAGTACTATTCAGTTATAAGAAACAATGGTGATATAGCACATCTTGTATTTTTCTGGATAGAACTGGATGAATGAAGTATCCATACTACTAAATGAAGTATCCTAAGAATGGAAAAACAAACACCACATGTACTCACCAGCAAATTGGTTTCACTGATCAATACCTAAGTGGACATATGAGAATAACATTTATCCGGTGTCGGGCAGATGAGAGTAGGGAGGAGGGGCGGGTATATACATACATAATGAGTGTGATGCGCACCATCTGGGGGATGGGCACACTTGAAGCTCTGACTTTGGGGGGAGGGGTAGGAAGGGAAAGGCAACACATGTAACCTAAACATTTTTACCCCCATATGCTGAAATAAAAAAAAAAACAACTCACTCAAATTAGCATCCAAGGTTGTTACACTTTTCTCTGTATCTTTTACAAAAACAGAGATTGACACAGACATTAAAATAGAATTACTAAAAAAAAAAAAAAATGAATGAGGCTTATCATTTTTTTATAGCCTAATATGTAAATTTAACATTTTTTTTTTAAACTCTGTTCTTAGTTCCAAGGACACCTAAATTCTTAGCAGTTTTCCAGTTTTTGCCTAGAGTACACTGAATTTTTTCCCCCATAACCAATAATGTTATGTATCATTTCAGGTGCTTATTGATCTTTCATATATCATGTTATGTGAAATTTCTGTTCAAATATATTATTCATTTT
Organism: Mirza zaza; assembly: GCA_008750895.1. Lineage (NCBI taxonomy): Eukaryota > Metazoa > Chordata > Mammalia > Primates > Cheirogaleidae > Mirza > Mirza zaza. Next base: position 53,524 of record VSMD01056412.1, read on the forward strand.
ATTGAGCTGTTTGTTTCCTTAGCATCGGGTTGAAATAGTTTTTTACATATTCTTATACAACCACTTTCTTTCTGAATTATGAATATTGTCAATCAGTATGTGGCTTGCCATTTCATTTTCTTCATGATATCCTTTCAAGAGAAGATCTTTTTAATTTTGATAAAGTCTAACTTATAAATTATTTTCATATATAGGTAGCTCTTTTGAGTCCTGAGAAATCTTTGCCAATCACAGGATTGAAAAGATTTTTTCCCATTTTCTTCTGGGAGAAGTGTCTTTTTGTATTTTGTATTTAATTTTCCCTTTTATATTCACTCTTTATATTTGCCTTTTGTATTTACTTCTTCCTTTTAAAAACTTTTATTCATATATTTCATAACTGATATTTCATTTGATCCTTACATTAACTCAGATGTACAAGTCAGGCTTTATTATTCTGTTTTACAGAGAGGGAAAATAACCAAGAATTATAGCAATTTAGTATTGATGAAGAGCAAGGGACCTTTTTGTCTTTATGTGAGAAGTATACAATCTATAAAATATGTTAATATCTTAATGGCAAAAGTTGCAGAAGAGATACAAATCAATTGGCATTTGATATTTTCATTAGTAAAATAAGAGACAGTTTGCAAGAGCCTAACATTTAAATTGGAAGACCTATGAAAACAGGTCTCATTTAAAGAGACAAGGCATTAAAATGCTAAAGCCAAGGGATTCTTTCAAAAATATTTATAAGAGAGTCAGTGTATCATTCTGCACCTGTTGTTAAGAGGAGGTACAACTGCTCAAGTCCCAAATTGAATCGGCTTCAAAGATTTTAAAAAATAGCCTCTGTGTTGTTTATAAGTTTTTTCTCTCTTGTGAATAGAGATGTGTCTTTTGCAAGGGAGGAGTGACAGACTATTGGGCCATTCTCTGCAGGCAGCACCTGTGAAACTTGGCAAACTTGAGTATCTTGAGCTGCTGGTATGAATAGCTTTACACTATGTGGGTAAAGAGGCCACCAGTACTTTCTCATGAATGAATCCATGGAATGCTAATTTTGGTGTCTCTGAATTGTGAGGCTAGTTTAATGGTTAAGTGTTATTTTGAAATACAGTTCACTTCATCTCACCAAATTTGAAAACATATTCTACAGCTTTAATTTCAGCATTTTATTTTATAAAAGGTTTGTTGTGATATTGAGGACCGTCAGAATTAAGTTATTTCTCATGCTAAAATTTCTGGGTTTAGTAAATAAAATTAACCATTTGTTTAAAGTTAATTTTTCTGCTTGTGTTAAGATTAAATTAATAATAGATTTCTCTGTTTGGCACATTTTCATACAATGTGGTTAAGTAAACAGTCATCTCAGATAAATTACATTTCCATGCAAATGACCCCACTTGCCAACAATAAAACATATAATATTGACAATAGTATCATATATAATGTGTAGATTTTGTATTTTTTGTAAGAATCTTTAGAAGAATGTTTATGTTTAGACTAACAATATAAGTATATTGGAAAGGAAAATCGGATTATTTTGAACATTAATGAAAAATGTTTGTATAGGATCACTTAAATGCAAATATTTGAGAGAAATAAAGTTAGAGAAATTCTTATGATCATGCATAACAAAATAAAAAATTCTTAGTGTAACTTGGCTGTTTTTTTCTTAAAATGTTTTACCCTATCTCCTCTCCTTATTTATTAGATATATTTCTGCACATCTTATAAAACTCAGCTGAAACGTTATCTCCTTTCCTGAAAACTTTTCTTAACCCTCTTTCTCTCCAGCAACGTTATAAATGATCTCTCTGAATTCTATATTTCTTGATTAGGATGTATTATATTTTATCATATTTATTTGCTTATGTGTCTGTTTTTTCTAGTTGATAGAAAGACCTTCAGAGAGAGACAATGATTGTGTTTTACTCTTGGGGTAGCCCTTTGGCTCAACATAATGAATATCCAATACTTGTTTACAATAAATAAAATATTGGGCCTAAGAAAAAGAAGTAACATTAAACACTATCCAGAGAAAATTTTAACTGTGTGGATTTATGCCATATGCTACATTGTCTCAATATTACTTAAATGAACTCTAAATATCACTCAGCAACAAATTAGCATTCCTTTCTCCTTTTACAGTGACATGAAAATGTTTACTGCTTCCTTCAAGTCACCCTTCTCACCTTTCCTTCTAATGTTTTTTACTAGCAAATGATTCAGCACAATTTTTTACACATATAAGAAATAAATAAGCCATAGTCAGTATGATTTTGAAAGTCACAGCCTTCGATGTGGGGAAAAAAGTCATTTTTTTCTATGATGAATTCCTCTGACACTCTTCTATTTTATCTAATACAGAAGTTTAATCTAAGCCCTTTAAGGTATATTCTTTCTATATCTAAAGTTCAAATCTGGTCTGTACTTTGATTGCATTGAGTTACAAAATCCCCTCACAGGGTTTTTCCTCTCCATCTGCTTTGTGTTGATTTTAAACCCAACATGGGTGTTCTAAGTCCCTCTCAGATGTGACTAGCTTTTTTGTGGAACTCCAACTTTGTTTGCCTGTCCCTGCTGTGGCCATCAAGGTGTAAGTTGGACCTAGGCTCTGGATGACGAATGTACACAGGCCACTCTACATCACTCTCATCTTTACATCCAGATCAGTGCTATCCATGTCCTTCCTTTGACACTCTGGACCCAGACAAGGACTGGGGTGTTTTGCCAACCTTCCTGAAGCCCAGCTGTCTCTGCTGCTGCTATCTCTGCAAAGTTACACGTGTGCACCCTTGGCACTGCAAGTGTGCAGGTGGGCTGCTGGTCCCCTTTTGCGCTGATCCCGAAGCTTAACAGGGGTTCTGTTGCTGACCCCCCCACACGCAAAACCACCACCCACGTCCAGGCCCAACACAGTGGACAAAGCATGGAAACTCACTAATATCTGAGCTCTCTGAGTTTCCCTACAGTTCTCATCTGGAATGGACTACCAAATCATCTTCTGATTCACACGTGCATCCCGATATTTTTTGTTTCATACCTGGCAGGTGACTTTTGAACTGAGAATTAAATAATTTGAGGCTTTGGCTTTTTACTTTTGCAATAACTTATTCATCTCAAATAATATGTAACTCATATTTAGCTATCTTCATTGAAATAAAGATTCTCAGAATACTAGAAATGTGTTCGGTTTGGTGGGGATCTATCATTCAACAGCTGTGAAGTACTGTCTTAATTTCCCTAAAGCCAAGTTACATTGTTTGAAGAATGGAAAATGAGAGGAGAGTGGTGACAGCTGTGGGATCCAGCATATATAAAGTAGCCAGTGCATGATAGATATTTAATACGCGTTTACTTCTTTTCTTTCTTCTCCTTTAGAATAATTTCCACGTTCCTACCCACCATCCAGTCTGCTGGACACTGCAGCATGTCTGTCCCTCCCATCTTGGTATCTCTAATAACCAGCTACTTGCCAGAAAAAAAGGTTCTTTATTCCTTGTCAACCTAGAAATATTTATTTTAAAAGTTATGCTGTCTTCTATTCTTTCTTGAAGCTCTCTCTTCTGGATTTCTATGATCTCATATTCCCCTGATGTTCTTTCTGCCCCTGTGGTCACAGTAGTTTCATTCTAGATAATTCTTGTATTGTACCTGCTCGCTCTCTGTCTGTCTGTCTCTCTGTCTCTCTCTCTCTCTGTCTCTCATGCTGCACACATTTTCGGGCTTCTTTCCCTTAATTACAAGTCTAAAAATCTCACCTAAGAGAATATCCCTGTGTCCAGTTGGGATATATTTCCTGCCTGCCTCCAGTCTCAGGTGATTTCAATTTTTCCTTCACATAGCAATCAGAGGAGAAAGAAAGAAAGAAAGAGAGAGAGAGAGAGAGAGAGAGAGAGAGAGAGAGAGAGAGAGAGAGAGAGAGAGAGAGAGAGAGAGAGAGAAAGAAAGAAAGAAAGAAAGAAAGAAAGAAAGAAAGAAAGAAAGAAAGAAAGAAAGAAAGAAAGAGAAAGAAAGAAAGAGAAAGCAAGCAAGCCTGATTATATAGCACCCCATTTACTGTCTTCTATGTTTCCATCTATAACTGGACTTCATGGCTTACTAAGAAAAATCATATTGCTATGAGCCATAAAAATCTCATGCTGCCCTTTCCCTACCAAATCTCCTTCAGAGTGGAGTCTAGAAATTAAAAACAGAAACTTTTGTTCAGAAAGAGCCATGTTCAAATCTCGGTTCTGTCATCATTTGTTGCCTGATCGTGGGCAAGACACATAGCTACATTATACATTCATTTAACTATAAATTGGGAAAAAGTAGTACCTGTTAATCCAGATATTATGGAAATTTATAATAGCTCAATTTGATTGAGTATTCACTATAGCCTAGCCCTTTTATAAGCATTTTATATAAATCATTTATTTGTCCTCAATTTAAGTAAATGAGTTGTTGAATTTCAAATGTTCAACAAATTCCTTCTATACAATAAGTGGTCAATAACTGGTGACCATGATTTTCCCATGTACACACTGCTCCCATAGCTCTTCTAGGTTTAAATTTGCTTCCTACTAGAACTTTGGAAAGATGTCTTGTAAAATTTATTTTTCAATAAAAATTGAGATAAGAATAATGAATCCCCTCAAATTACAAGACTCATGCAGACTATCAATATAAGAAAAATGGTTATGTATATGAGAAAATGAATTAGATGATGAAAAAGAGAAAAATGTATGAATATGTTTAAATTGTAAACTCATTAATTTAAATTTCAATGAAGACAATAATGATCAAAGCATTATTTTAGGAATTTAAATATTTTGATGAATGATATTATTCAGAGGGAAGGCAGGAAGGAAGGTGGTCAGTATACTGCAACAATTAAGTATAAGTAAAAGACTGCAATTAGTGCATTGCCATCTGGAATAGAAAAGAAAGAACTTGTGTGACAGGAACTGAGTTAATAAGTTGCAGTGGCTGAGTACATATCCAAAGAGATGGTGACTTTGTTAAGTAGTGCTTGCTAGACCTTTAAGTACATTGCTAATTCAGTCAACTTTTTGAAAACTCTAAGTCAGATGTACTGAGCAATTTTCTGTTTTTAAACAAAAGCTAAAGAAAAATTTAATAAGTGGTAACATTACAATGTTCTAGAGATTTTGGATAATAATGTTGTCTTACTATGATTGCACTGTATTAGAATTTCTCTCTTGCAATATTTTTCCATCATTAGAAAAACAAGAAATTAGGGCATGTTATAGATGAATAGAAGGTGTTGACTATATACACACACACACATCAGTCTGATTATTTCTAGACTAAATTTTAAGTACATTTCATGGTAAGATAAACTTGTTCCACAAGAAGTTAGCTACTATAGTAATGTTTGCATTATTTTACATATTTAGATCTTTGTGTAAAGATTATAGAGTTAGATAAATATTCAGACATTTTAACACATATAAGATACAATGATATATGCTCAGTTCTATCCTGACATTTCACTTATTGCAAATATCCTGCAATATTCAAACAATATGAAGAATATAAACTAAGGCAGAAACAATTATTTATTTATTTATGACTTATAATCTACCCCTTTCCGATACCATGATTTGAGATGAATACATTTCTATTCTAGTTTAGTTTCAGTCTATAATACAGAATCAAAGAGTCAGATATAAATATCATTGGTCATTTGATTAAATGCAAATATATTTACAATTGGAATGACAATTGCTAGCTCCATAGAACATGAAATACACATAATTATGTTTTCTGGTTGCTTCTGCAATATTGTGTTAATTTCCAAAAGTGGTTTCTATTTTCCCATTTATAGACATATACCATAATTAATCCAACCACTGTATTAAAAATAAGAAATTTCTAAAACCTTTGGAAAAGAAGTATCATTTTCATAGTACTAAAACTCATGAACTCCAAATTCTGCTAACAAATGAAAAGGCATTAGAGCATAACCAAAACAGGGAAAATTCCCAGAATCCTTTCCATAAAAGTGGCTAATGCAGAGCTTTTAACAAAATGTATACCATTAAAAATCTATTATTTAAAAATTCTAGAATGGCAGCATTACCAATTCTTAACCTAAATTGAGAATGTTTTATAGTCTCTCTAAAGAATTAGTTCCCACGTGCATATGTTATCACATGTTCCAGCTCTTCAGCATCAGCTATACCAAACGTTGACACTTCATTATTGCTCATATATTTAATTTGTGAGCATTATAAAAATTAAATGCCCTTCTAAACAAGCATGGGTTAAAATGTAGACTATTATTTTATAAATAGATCAAGTAATTTCATTTTCACCCACCTTGCTCTGGGATAAAAAAGTCCCCCATCTAGCCCACTTGGTTTGTGTGGCCCTCTCCTGTCCCTGGAGCCTCCTCTGGAGGTCTTTCAAACCCTACTCTTTCCACCATTGCCTAAACTAAAAGCACGTCTTCCTACAATTATAATTATAGCTGTAGCATCATAATTGATCTAACTCATTCTATTCTGAACTCCTCTGCCCTTGAATTCACTCTCCACACAGCAGTCAGGATGTTTATTTTGTAAAATCTAATTTTTTTTTCTTTCCTGCTTTCCTTTTCACTAAGGCTATAATCCAAATCTGCTTCTTATGACTAAGATAATCCTGTTTTAACACTCTCAGCTAACTCATGATGCTGTCGCTATACTGACCTTCGTTATCCCTTTTATGCCAAGCCAAGGCGTCTGTACTCTGCCTAGAATACATATCCTGTGCACAGCTCCGCACAGTTAGTTCTAATCATTCTTCTCTCAGTTCAGATGTCACCTCCACAGAGCGGCTTCTCAAGGCTCCCTTCCCACTGTGGTTCTAGCACATCACTCTGTCACACTGCACTCTTAATCATTTCATACTGCTTGTGCTTACTTAATATTTTCCTGTTTATTTATTTTTTCACTTATTTATCGAGAGAAAAAGCCCTAGTGGGACAGTGGCTCTTTTTCACTATTTTATTCCTGATCCCAAGATGAAAGAAACAGAGTAGATGTTTTTTGTTTGTTTGGGGTTTTATGTATCTGGTTTGGTTTTTATTGAACTTAGGTACAGAGATTTAAGTTAAGCATACACACCACTTCATAGTTATCTTTTTTTCCTCTGTCAGGACCTTGTCTCCTTTTATGTAAGCATGAATTTTGCCCTTATTTATTCTTTATCCTTTCATTCCCCTCCCCAACAGAGGTACCCACTCTACTGGGTTTGATAACTGTCCTTAAATGTGGATGTGTTATTGTAAAATATGTGATGATGTTCAAGTATACATATTTAATTTGTATTAACTATACAATGCATTTTGTTTGTTAACTTTTTTCCATCAAATATGTTTTTAAGATTCATGCATTTTTCTCTACCTATAAAGTATGACTTTTAATTGTTGCAAGATATATTTTATGTTCTATGATCACCATTCTTCCATCTATTTCCTAGTGATGTGCCCCAGAACTCTTGCTAACCCCTCACCACACAATATGTCACAGAGAATATGCTACCCCATGTTCTGCCTCTGATATGAGGAGATGCTACTGTAATTTATGCTCAGAAGTGAGATTGCTAAATCACAGCACATATACTAATTTTTAATTATACATAATAGATGCTTAATAAACATTTGTAGAATTATTTTAGTACTATATAATGAACTTTCTTACATTATAATTTTACCCTGTGGATGAATATACATCTTTCACATACACGTAGTATCATACATTCTTAAAGAACTTGACATATAGGTCCTAAATATTTCATGAATTTCATATTAGAGAATACCACAGATTGCTGTTCAGATCATGGATAATTGACAAGCTTTCATTTTAGTCAAGTCATTTGCTTCTACACTAGCCAGCATAGACAATTTAAACCTTTGCTGCACTCTGTGCATATGTTTTCTTAGCTATCCCAATAACTCTACGTTGCAGGTACTATTGTATCTATACATTTACAAGGTTATTGCTAGTAACCAATATAGAATATGAAATCTAATAGTCTTACTATAAATCATAAATCATTAGTTATTTAGCTGAATAACAAATTACCCTACAACTTAGCAGTCTAAACAAACAAGTATTTATTATCTCATAATTTTTGTGGGTTAGGATTTGGGGAGTAGCTCAGTTGACTGTTTTTACTCAGAGCCTCTCATGAAGTTGATGTCAAGCAATAAGCCAGGTTGCAGCCACATAAAGGTTTGACGGGCCAGGAAGATAAACACCCAAATGGCTTGCCAACGTGATGGCCGTTGGCGGGATTTATCATACTCTTGGCAGGTGGACCTGTCAAAGCACTCTTTGAGTGTCCTCATGACATGTTAACCAGCTTCTCCCAAAGTTAGTAATCTAAGAGTAAAGGTGAGAAGGAAAACACAAAGCCTTTTATGACTTATTTTCAGAAGTTATGGTCACTTTCACTATTTTCTATTTGCTAGATGCAAATCTTACCCACACTCAAGCAGAGAGTAATTAAGCTTCACCTTTTGAAGGGAGGGTATCAAAGATTTTGTGGACATATTTCAAACTCACAAAAAAAAAAATACCTGTAAGATATAATGAAGTGCTATATTGTGTAAGCTCAGCAAAATAAATATTCATTTATTATATTTTGGGTTTGATTCTGTAAACATTAAATATTGACTTTGTGCTAAATACTTTTCTAACTAATGTGAAGAGTCTGATGAATAGTTAGGATTTATGCCATGAAGGAATTTACAATCAGATCAGAGAAAACATGATATAAACAACTTAAAATGCTATTCAGTAAAGATTCATTGAAATTCAGTTGGGTTCCACTACAACTCAATGTAACATAATACAAATATCTGGGGTAACAAACTGCTACATGACATAATATAATAGATAAGAACAATTGTAATGGCATAACAGGAGGACACTTTTAACATAAGTGAAATCAACCTGAATATTCCTGGGAATAAAAGTTTCATAGTTAAGTTATCATTTTAGCTAAGATAGGCACTTTTCAGATAAATCACCCATTTTTTAGGAAGTTATAGGCAGATAGAGCATTGCGTACAAATGTACAGAATCGTGAACACTGCAAATGTGTTTAGGAATCAATGTATATAGGCCCTTGGCAAATTTGATACGTAGGTCCTAAATATTTCATGAATTTCATATTAGAGAATACAAATCGATGTTCAGATCATGGATAATTGGCAAGCTTTCATTTTAGTCAAGTCATTCGCTTTTACACTAGCTTGCATAGATGTTTAAACCTTTGTTGCACACTGTGCATATGTTTTCTTAGCTAACCCAATAACTCTATGTGTTAAGTACTATGTTACCTATACATTTCCAAGGTTATCATTGCAAGTAACTAATATAGAATATAAAATCTAATAATGCCTTGAATCTGTTATAGTTTAGAGTTTCATGCACATAAATTCAAGGGAAAGGATGGTGTGAGCGAAAATAATGTGTAGACAAGAGCAAGATCATGGAGAGCTTAATAAGCCCACAATATGGAGCCATTTTTGAGCAGGTGAATGGCATTACTTGACATTATTCATTTTGCTGATAATATAAAATATTTAATTTTGCTGATAATATAAAATATTTGCTGATAATAAATATAAATATAAAAAGTAATATAAATATAAAATAATACAATAATAATATAAATATAAAATACTTGCTGATAATATAAAATATAAAGGTTAGAGGCAGGAGACATCCAGGCAGCAAACGACAAAGATTTTCACAGAAGAAAGGCATAAATATGAGATCTATTTAGGAAATAGAATAGATAGATCTTTTCAATCTAAAGGATGAGTGAAGATGTAGGAGTCATAGTTCATTAGAAAGCCATGAGCTTCTAACATGGGATATAGACTGAAAAAGATGTTGTTTACTGGCTTATTAGAGCCACAGTAATGGAATAGAAATGGTGCCTTCTGCTTTTATTATGACTATTATTACTTCATCAGGGTTTTTGAATGGGAAGATTACTCAGCACTAGTTAATCTGAAAATCTTACGTCAGGAATTTCCAGTGTCGGTTATAGTCAAGACAGCCCATTTCTTCTTCACCGTGGGTGAGATCTTTGTACACAGATTTTGGTGACAATATTTTGGAGTTAGAAAGCTTCTGCCACTTTAACTGTGTAACCTTACACAAATAATTTAACCTGTCGTAGTCTCAATTTCATCAGCTCTAAAGTGGGGATAATAATATCCGTGTCTTTTATCAGTTAGCATAAGCTAACTGATAGAACAAATAGACTCATAATGGGTAATGAACAAACACAATAGGGATTTGCTTTCCTCATTAAAAGAACCCAAAATGGTCCCAGGTTGGTAGAGAATAGGGTCAGAATTATACTGGTGTGAGAACTTGTACCTTTGCTCCGGATGATCATTAAGTGATCCCAAATTATGGAGATTTACGTTTTGCTGAGTGGCTTCAAGGTTACCGGGGACATCAACACGCTGCCGGGGAATGGGGTAGGAGTGTGTGTGGAAGCACCGTCTGTTTTTGTTTGTTTGTTTGTTTGTTTGTTTTTTGGCAACCAGAATTGACTTTTAATTTCTCCTAAAGCTGAAGCAAAAACCATGATAAAACATTCTGCCTTCCTTTACAACCCCTATCAATGCAAAAAAAAAAAAAAAACCAGAAAAACAAACACAAACTATTTGTAAGAAAAAATGGTTTTGTACATGAGATGAAACAATATAAATTCAAAACTACAGACAAGGGTTAGCTTATCACTCATTTCTTTAAAAATTTATCTGAATATCCAGTCAAAACCAACAGGGTATCGCTCTTGAAATGTTATCTGTGCGGATTTCCAAGTGGACCACAGGACTGTATACTGTCTTGGGATGTCCTCAGAAGACTCTGTCATTGATCATGTAACAGAGTAAAAACCCCAGAGTCCTTTCTTTCAAATGGAACAGGGAAAGACATAGGGACAGAAGCTATTCAAACTTCATCTTCTTTCCTTGTGGCTTGTGGTCTCCTCCTCCTCCTCTTCCACCTCGGAAGCCTCCTCGGCCTCCACCATCTGTTTTTTAAGAGCCCGTATCAGTAGTTAATTCTGTCATTCATACTGCATTGCCAAGATATTGTCACATGGCCATACGTGAATGCAAAGCCGACTGAGGAATACAATTCCTGGCTTCAATCTGGATGCCACAATCCTGGTGATGTCTCCAAAATACCACACCAATGCTTAGAGTTGCTGAGAAATTTAAGTAAGACGATGCACTTGGTGCTGTTAGAACAGGTTCAAGAATATAAGTGCTCAGCAACCATTAGACTGAAGGGAAGTGTGGTGGGCAGGGGCAGCAGGGCTCTCTGCTCTGCTCCGGACCTTCCTAGTTGGCAAGTATTTCCTCTCCTGAAATGATTAAAATAATTCTGTGTTACTAAAAAATCAGCTAAAAAAGTTTTAAATACATTAAATCTAGTTAGTTAACTAATTAACTAATAGGAGGGAGTCAAAAATGTTTTGATGAAAAACTTAAATTGAGTAAAATAAACCAATAAACAAAAAACTGAGCATGAAGAGTATGTCCCAGATGTAGACTCCTGATTGCTCACAGGGCAGCATGAAAACAGGCAAACAAGGCAGGGAAAGACTGAAGAAAAGGAAGGTTTTGTTTGTTTGTTGGTCAGTAGGTTGGTTTAGAAAAAAAATCATACATGAGATCAAGCAGCTCAGAGATCTGAATCAACTCTTATTTGCTCAGAAAAAAAAAAAGTTGCAAACTAGAGAGATTAAGAAACACATCAAAAATTAGACAGAAATCTTTAACATAAGCAGAATTGATATCTGGACATGAATCCAAAATTCCTTCCTGCGTGTATACTTACCTACTGGATCATTTTGCCTTTCCTGGAAAACACTTTATTTGTGTGCACAATCGCATTGAGAAATTCAGAAGATAAATTCATGAGTCTAAAATATATGTATGAATCTTATAGGATTTTTCTCTAAAGAATGGATTTTTGTTAACCATATGGTTTTAAAATGAGAATTGACTATCTTGTTCACATGCTCCCCATCATTATTCTTCTCTCATTCTATCTTGATTTGGGAAGTACAATGTGGAAATAGCATTCCCTGTGTTATTCACTGCAGTATATGGACTTAATATAACCGTTTCTGTACAAATTGTCTGTGACTTTGGGGAGAAAAATGCTAGAGGAATAAGAAAGACTGCTAACTAGGCAGCTAAAAACAACCTTTTGTTTGCTAACATCAGCTACAGTTTAAAAGTCTTCATCACATCAATAGCATTCTCATTCTTTAAACTACACAGGCTGCTCTAAACACAGATTGGCTTATTGTCCTTAGTGTTCAGAAACTGCACCTGTTCTTTTTAATGGTGTTTAAAAGAACATAATGCTGTAATTATCTACTGCATGAATTACAAGTATCCCCAGAACTGGTAAATAATATAGCACTACAAACTAAAATTATAATTCAGTGCTTATTTGCATGAAGATGACTGAAAATATATCTCTCCATGCACTCTTTATCTAGTAGACAATAAAATTACTATCGTTTCATCTTGAAAAGATAACTCTTTCTTTTTTTAAATTATTGGCTGAGCTGCGTAAATTTTAGCATCCATTTAAGTAGAGAAAACTATCAGTAAGAAGGAAAAGAATAGGATATGTTTGTTAAAAAAAAAAGAGTGGGATATGTTTGTTATTAGCCTTTTCAAACTTCTGTCAGTAATCTTGATCCTTACTTAGGTGAAAATGATAAAGTGATTTTGTATAAATTCGATTATCAAATAAAATTGAGTCTGATTTATTTAATTTTGACAAAAATTGAGATATGTATAACTAACAGCCTACTGAAAATTCTATTCTGACTTCCCTCTCTAAAGATGGTAGATTTTTCCAATCAAATCAGAACTTTCAAGTGTCTATTCTTATGAAATGATAAACAGACACATTTATAAAATTTAAAAAATTATTTTGGGGCTGGGCGTGGTGACTCATGCCTATAATTCTAGCACTCTGAAAGGCCGAGGCAGGTGGATACTTTGAGCTCAGGAGTTAGAGACCCACCTGAGCAAGAGCAAGACCTCGTCTCTACTAAAAATAGAAAAAAGTTAATTGGCTAACTAAAAATATATAGCAAAAATTAGCCAGGCTTGGTGGTCCATGCCTGTAGTCCCAGCTCCTCAGGAGGCTGAGGTAGAAGGATTGCTGGGGCCCAGGAGTTTGAGGTTGCTGTGAGCTAGGCTGATGCCATGGCATGATGCACTCTAGCCTGGGCAACAGAGTGAGTCTCTGCCTCATAAAAAAAAAAAAAAAAAAAAAAAAAAAAAAATAGTAAAAAAAAAAAAAATTATTTTGCATTTTGTACTTTCAATTATAGAATTGATATTGGTAAAAAGGTCTTCTTTGATCTCATATAAGCTAAGCCTTGATAAATAAATTGACTCAGCAAGCATTTGCCAAGCACCAGCTATATTTAAAATACATTTTATCTAATATCTCTTTGTATTACACATGTCAGAAAATTGATTCACACACTGAATCTTTCTCTTGATTCTCTGTACTTAAGGCATAGGTAAAAGCATTCCATATTTTATTTGTTGAATTGGCAAATTGTTGCAAATAGAAAATAAAAGTTAATACTAGGAACACATTTTATTAACAAATAATGTGTATTGAATGTAGAATTTTATCATATTTGTCCTGTTTTATCAGGTTATCAAGCAGATTTCTCTTATAAGAAATTAAATTCTGGACCAAGTTGAAATTTAAGTTCTGTGAAATCAGTAGACTATGGTAACCTTTAACCATTAACCAGATCTTGTCCATTTGATATAGACAAATCAATTTATGACTAAGCTTTAAAAATATTCTCTGCAACATAAAATTGAATTGTCAGTTAAATATTATACCATATTGTAGTTTCTTGATAAGTCTTTATAAAATACAAATGAAGTTATTTAATTGCAATGGAATGTGATTAAAAGCCATTTTAAAGTCTAGGAAACAGCTAACTACTTTCTGGAGACTTATCATGTGATAGTCTTGTACATATGTGATCTAATCTTATCCTTACCACAACCACATGAACTGGTTATTTATTTCTCTATTTATCTAAAGGAAGAAGAAAAAGAGTTCAAAGAAGTAATTTATGAAATTCACATGTCTGAGAAGTATGAGATAGAAACATTTGCTGACTACTGAGTTTCCATGTGCCCCCCTCCCTAATTTTTCCTCCTCCATTGCAGTTAGGTGGGGCCGAGAGACTAGTTACAGCCAATGGGAGGAGAGCGGCACTGGTGGGCATCACTTCTGGACTAAGGAATTTGAGCTAGTAAATCCCTCTTCTACTTTCCTTTCCCTCCCCTATTGATTTTGGAAGCCTCAAGTTGAGATGGTGGACTAGGTTACACTGCTGTAACATACAAACTCTAAATTTTCAGTAATGCGACACAACAAAACTTTGTTTCTCACTCATCCTACCTACACCAAAAAGTTATCAGGGGTTCTGCTCATGCTAGTTACTCAGGTACCCAGGCTGATAGGTGGTCCATTTTGTCACATGCTTCCATGA